>CM071938.1:33420000-33697500 GCA_036784905.1 Acrossocheilus fasciatus | reverse complement strand
TTAATTTTTGGGTGAACTATCCCTTTAAATTTCTCACATAAGTTGGTTCTTGCAATGAATCGTTCCAAAACTCAGGAGTTAGTTTGAATCAGCCTGATGAGTACTTGACTCACTGAATCAGTCCAAGCAGTTACTGAATCAACATTTGATTCATTTTGACAGACAGGTCTACCGTTAATTTGGAAACTGTTTTAAGGACCATAGTTTTTTCTGTGTTTTACTTTTTAAATGGCGTTTCAATAAAAAATATATAAATATATATTGTGATATAAAAGCATTACCAACAAACATTTTACGAATCCCATGATGGAAATTTCAGCTTTCACTGCCATTCAAAAGTTTCGGGTCAGTTAGATTTAATTTAGTTTAAAAGTCTCTTTTGTGCATTTATTTGATCCAAAATATAGTAATATGGAGGAATATCATTACAATTTAAAATTGTTTTCCATTTTAATAAATTTAAATATTAATTAATCAAATTTATTTCTGTGATGACAAAGCTAAATTTTCAGCTTCATTACTCCAGTTTTCTGTGTCACATGATCCTTCAGAAATCATTCTAATATGCTGATTTGCTGCTCAAGAAACATTTATTATTATTATTATTATTATCAATATTTCACAATGTTGTATCATCAAAGGTTGTACTGTTTATATCTTTGTGGAAATAGTGATACTTTAAGGATTCTTCGGTGAATAGAAAGTAAAAAAAATATATATATAATATTTTGTAACATTATGCAAGTTCTTACTATCACTTTTGAAAAAAATATCTGACCCTCATTCTACAAAACAAAAGTAATCTCTAATGAACTGATTGCTTTAACAGGTCAAGCAACCAGTGTGAATAATCAATGCACACTTAAAGTTCAACTTCACCTTTAAGAATTAAATGTGTTTTTGACTAATGACAAGGAACTGGTTGTTATACGTGACCTTCTCCTGATGCAGTCTTGCATGTTAAATGCTTTGTGTGAACTCACCGAGCATGACAGCATCGATGGCTCCGCCGGCGCAGAACTCTATCAGGATCTGCAGACAGAAACATTGAGAACATAAAACTGGGTCTTTCCTAAAACACAATCTCACTGTTTTACAAAAGCATGGCTGCTTACATTACATTGCACAAAACAGATTGACTGAGATTAGCGTACTGTCTTTATTTCCCAGCGTTCACCTGGGCACAATAGCAGCATTGTGTTTAGTAGACAAATCTGTTTATCCTATTGTCATGAACGCACCTACATACAGCCAGTGGTTTAAAACACAGGCAAGCGGCACTCACTCAGAGTCCCATTGTTCATTGAACTCATTTATTCTTGTGCACATGGGCACAAACAACCACATCTAGAACTCTCACTCAGCGTTTGTGGCAAATCGTTGGATAAAACCAGAACTCCAGTTTAACAACATCCAAACCTGGAAAGACTAGACCACATTATTACAAAACAATTCACTTCGCAGGGCTGTGATTGGTCACAGAGGCTGCTGAGTCTTGAAGGCTTTTCTTGCTCCTCAATATGGAGAATGACATAACAGGATCGAGCGAGAGAGGCCTGTATGAGCACGAGGAAGGATGAAAGCTTTCTGTACATTAGCGCAGCGCCAGAATTGAGCCCTTTCTGTCCTAATAGGATTAGAACAGGAGAGTTTCCGTGAACAGCAGGCGGATGGAGGGGTCACGGCTGGGGTCATCTGAAGAGGATGGGCAGGTACTGGTAAAGACTGCTCACATAGTCACTACTAAACAACAACAGTGTTTCCTGCATCGCAAGTCAGGAGTGTTATACTTTAGGCAAGTTGTGAGCTTAAGAGAAAAACAGGTAAAATACACTACAGTTCAAGATTTTTTGTATTTTATTTTATTTTTTTTAGGAAATTATGTAAAAGTTTATATTTCAAATAAATGTCATTCCAGCTTATTAACGCATCCTATTAATAAAAGAGCACTAAAATGCTGTTTTTTTTTTTTTGCAATATGACATTAAAAATAGTTATTTTTAAATTGCTATATTTCACAATATTTTTAATCAAATAAACAGCCTTAGGAGAACACTTTTTTCAAAATATAATTAAAATACAGACCCCAAAACTAAGAACAGCCATGTACTGTATATAGCACTAGAAAAAAAATAACCTAGCATTCAAAAGTTTGGGGTCAGTATTTATCTATTTATTTATTTGTGAAATAATTCAATTGGTAAAAAAAAAAAAAATGCTATAAAAAGATATAATGCTATAATGCTTTATAACTCTATAAAAAACTTAAAATGTTGTCACGGTTCTCACAAAAATAAAGCAGCCCTCAATATTAATAACAATAAGAAATGTTTCTCAATCATCAAATCAATATATTAGAATGATTTCTGAAGGATCATGTGACATTGAAGACTTGAGTAATGATGCTGAAAATTCAGCTTTGCATCACAGAAATAAATTAGATTTTAAAATACACTCAAATAGAAAAAAAGCTATTTTATATTGTAATGATATTCCATATATTGACAAATTATCAACAAAGCTTTTACAAATCGTATTGTCCTCATTGACTCAGAATCCGTGCAGTTCTTTTTAAAGAATCAGAAGAGACATAAAACATAGACTGAATCAGTCTAAAAATGTACTACTACACTAAAGTTGACTATTAAGTTATGATGTTAGACTCAAAATGAGCTCAAATTTTTTGAATGAAAGTGCAAGTGGCTTCAGCAAAGAAGCACATGAAGCTTTAAACCAGTGCTGACGTCTGATCCTCACACTACTGATGCAGCACTCGGAACAGTCAGCGTTATTCTTTCTCTCGAGCGCTGTGTCACTGTGGGTGAGATGTTGGTTTAGCCTGATGGCAATGAGAACACAATAGCCTACACAGTGTGCTCATTCAGTCTCAGAACTACAATGGCCATACTCAACGCACAAGAAGAGGCTTCCTTTACAACTCTGAAGTATAGGATTCTGTTCATTCTCACTGATCCCAGTGTCTGGATTTCTATTAAGCCTCATATATACCACAAAGAGAAGACTATTTCACACAGAAAACTGAATGACATTATTGATACCTGTGCGCTATTTACTCTGCTTAAGCTATGCATGGCTGATGAATAATCCAGTTTAAACATTCCTTGAATCACAGCTAAATCAAAGCCCTCGAATATCTTTATACGGAAATGGGTGAGGTTAATATATCAGTCTATTTCCTTGTGTACGGCAGGTTCAGAGTAAAATATGCACACCTCTTCCAGTACGCATTGTTCAGTGCACAATGAGGCAGATGAAGAAAACAGGCACTGACTGAGAGGAGAGGTGAACTAACAACTGAGTACTCATGCCTGTGCGAACTGTGAGAAAATGCATTGACTTTGATTCTAAAAAGACTTGCTTTTCTGGTAAATCTCATGAAACATTTGAAGACCGTGTCCAGGTCATATTCACTTTCAAATCAAACTAAAAAGTCCAAAACCCATGGATTAAAGCCAATTACAAATAATTCAATGGTGTGCCTATGAGCCTGAATTTAAGCCAAATAGAATGGATTATAGATTCAAATTTTGGGTCTCAAAAAGAATAACAACGTTCTATTCTCTTACGGAAAAGGGAGAGTTGAAAGACTTTGAAAGTTTGAAGAAAGAACACTGCCTTGAGAAATCGGGAATTTGGGTGGAAATGCCTTATCAGATGTTTTATTACACCAAAACAGAAAGCACATATTGATGGAGGGGACACCAAATGTTGGAGACACTGTGGGTTTCGGGAAGCCAATCACTGGCATATATTCTGGGAATGCCCAGGGATAAAACCCTTTTGGGCGGAGCTTCATAAAGCAGTGGAAGGCATTTTTAACACTACACTGACTTTGTACTTTTCCACATTATATTTAGGAAATACGAATCTCCAGACAAGATGGCCTGAAATATACCTATTTGGCATTCTAACAATTGCTGGTAAAAAAGCACTTACAAGGCGATCGTTGCTTCCTGAACCCCCCACAATACAAGAATGGATGGATATTGTAAATGATATTCATGTTACGGAAAAGATCACTTTTTCCCTTCGTCTTCAGAAGAATGTATTTAGAAAAGTTTGGTCCAAGTGGATCGAATATGTAAGGCCATTACGGCCAGACTTTGTGGAGGTATAAAACAAATGAGCCTTCCCTTCTGAATGGAAAATGTTATTGTGATCCCCCTTACATATCCTTTCCACATCAGAAACTAACCCACTTTCTCCCACAGTCTCTACCACAGACCAAGAACAAACATTTAACTTTATTTAATATGGAATTTGATTATTAAATATATATCTGACCTCCCCTGAACCATTTAAATGATTATTGTTATTAATAATTGTATTTAATTTAATTTTGTTTGTTAATTTGTTTATATTATGTTAAAAAAGAAAAATTGAATGGCAGAGAAAATTGTAACTACATTTGTTTTGAAATAATTTACTGTTTTCTATGCTGCTACATCAAAATGAAAAAGAAAAGAAATGGAGCTTAATTTGAAAGCCTTTAAAATGTCTGGCAGTATGACACTGACAATTATGCACTAGAAAAATCATTTTAATTGTATATTATAGGGCTGCAAAATGATTAACCACAATCAAAATAAAAGTTTGTTTACATACTATATGTGTGGACTGTGCATATTTATTATGTATATATAAATACACACACATACATGTATATATTAAAGAAAAATGTATAATTAATAATAATGTAAAATGTTAGATTTATATATAAAATATTTATCATTTATATGTAATATAAATTAGATACAAGTATATAAATATATGTATGTGAATATACACACACAAATATATATTTAAAATATATACATGTGTGGGTGTTTGTATATACATAATAAATATACACAGTACACACATATAGTATGTGAACATAAACTTTTATTTTGAATGCAGCCCTAGTATATTACACTACCGTTCAAAAGTTTGGCACCAATACGATTTTTTTCAAGAAATTAACACTTTTTTTCAGAAATTACACATTCAATTTATTTCTTATTCTTTGAGATTTCAAATAAATGCTGTTTTTTTAACTTCCTATTCATCAACACCTGAAAAAAAAAAAATCATGGTTTCTAAAGAAATATTAAGCAGCACAACAGCTGATAATAATCAGAAAAGTTTCTAGCATACTAGAATGATTTCTGAAGGATCATGTGACACTGAAGACTGGAGTAATGATGACGAAAATAAGCTGAACCAACACAAGAATAAATTATATTATTAAAATAAATCGAAATAGTAATAATTTTATTATAAAATGCAATAATATGCAATCATTTTTACAATGTTACTGTTTATTTTTGATCAAATAAATGCACCCCAGGTGAGCATGAGACTTCCTTCTAAAGCATTTAAAAGATTCTGACCAACCCCAAACTTTTGAATGGTAGTAGTGTACACATGCACACAAATCAAGATAGTATTTTTGTACTGCCATTAATTTATCATGATTTATTTAAAGGTCCCCCGAAGTGCCTTGAAACACGCAGCATTTTGACAGCCACAGTCTAATAGATTACCCCCTAGATTCAATATGAAACTCTTACTAAAACAAAATAGTGATTATAATCATACTGAGGCTGTGTGGTTTTAAAGTGTTTATGTCGACTCGCACATATGATCCGCTCCGTGCGATCGCGTCTCTGGAGCCAAAATCCAAATCAGACTGTGCGTGACACCAGACCTAATTTTCCCCAATCGGAAGCGTATTTACACTGTCTGAATCGTTCCCTATCACCTACATTGTGCACTACGTGATATTCACTGTACAGAAAATACTAACACTGTAACAAGTGATATAAAAATTATTGCATGTTCTTAGTATTTGAACCTTCTAGTTTCTAATGACCATATTGAAGTGAAGCCGGATTGAAATGACCTGAAAGCTGTCTGAAGCCACTTCAACCTTGTTGTAAACTTCCACTGCGCAGGAAGGAAGCGGCTCGAGTCAACAAGACAGCAAGCAGGATTGTCTCCTATCTTCCTATGTCTTTTCTTGTAGAAAACAAGGGTGACGATGAGGCAGATTAACATTAAACAAGATGGGCCAAATAATCTTTTTTAAAAGTAAGATTTCAAACTATTGCTGTGGAAAACACAATCAAAACAAAATCTGTGTAACAAGGAAACAACAAAAACTAAATCCACACTCACCCACAGTTTGCTCTCGTAGTAAAACGCATCAAGCAGCTTGACAATATTGTGATGATCACATGATGCCAAGATGTCGATCTCTACCATGTAGTCCTCCAGCTCATCTTCACTTTTGGTGTCAATCACCTTTGCAGCAGCAAAAATACCTGTCTGCTTGTTTTGAGCCTGAATAAAAAGAAAATCATATTTCAATAAAAAGTGTATTTATACATAGCTCTCTAAAATATTAATCATACAAGTAAACAACTTTTAGGGGGTGTACAATATAACATTCAAAAAAAGCAAGATGCAGGCATTTCAACAAATATTTTGTTATTGATGAGAATGAAAATCTGTATTAATGGTAGTAAACTATGTTTATTTTTATTATACACCTTCTGATGTTAAACTTCCTGATGTTTGAGGAGTGACATATATAAATACATGTGTAGACTATGTATGATTCAACACATGATCTCTTTTAATAACTAGCAAAACAAGGAGGAAAAAACTATTAATTAGACTCATGCAGTCAGCGTGACGCAGTCCACCCTTCAACAGAAATCCTATTCAGTGTCATTCACAGTAATGAGTCTTTCTGCAGCGCAGAGCAACGAAGGTCACAGAACAATTCGACCCAATATAAAGCTTTTGCAAATGAGTGGTAATCTAAAGTATTTAGAAGCTAACGTGATTCAGTAGTGAAAAATTAACCAGGTCAAAGTCTGCTGTTTATTGCAGGACGATTGTGAATGAAATGTGCAGTGGTTTTTGATCGTATTTTGCCACTGTGTGTGATGCAGTTGCTTTTGATGTATATGACATGTTATGAAGACATTTAATTTTTAAAATTCAAACTTTGACAATGTAAACTTAGAATTAAATAAAAAAAATACATACAAAATTTGTAATGCAAATACACATTTTTCATAAAATATAAATTAATACAATGACAACAAATAGTAATAGTATTGAAAGTGAGTTAAAATTATTTTAAAAAGAATGATCCAGTGTTTCTAATTTACACAAATATTTAATAAAATAAATAAATATATATATATATATATATGTGTGTGTGTGTGTGTGTGTGTGTGTGTGTGTGTGTGTGTGTGTGTGTGTGTGTGTGTTACACAGTCTAATTTTTAAGGGTACTAAAATGATTATAGCCACAGTCTAAAAAGAAATCTTTTCTTTAACATATTTATGGCTGGTGAATATATTTGTCCAAACAATGGTAGACTGAAAAAAAAGGAAACTTGTCAGAAAACAGTCATTATTTCTGTTTGTTTAGTGCCCATAGTGACGGAGCTCCAAAAACACACAAAACCACACTGTGGCGGCTGAAAATCAACAAACTCCACTGTCCTAAAACCCCCAGACCTCAATGCAAATAATCATTAGCGAGCTGACTAAAAAACTACTATTTACAAACCATCGCCATCAAACTTTGATGCAAGCATGAAGTTCAAACGACTGTATAGAGGTTATGGCCTTAGACTTAATCTCCAAATCACCCAATGCCACTAACAAACCATTAAGCCTTATAACAGAGAAAGCATTGAAGGGAACAAGACCAGAAAACAATCAAGCAGACTGGACACTACAGGATGAGGTCACGTGAATGACAACCAGGGTTATGTGCTTGATGATGTCATGCAAGAGGTGACAGCATAAATCTAGAAAGAAATAATTCAGAAACTTTTTGCACTTTCATTAGTTTGTGTACTAGATATATAGATAAATATCAATATAGCAATTCCATTATAAGTGCATTACATGTAGGCAACCCAATATCTATTCATAAGAAAACTATTGGCGTCCAAAAATCACATAAGATGGATATAAACTCTTACACCAAGAGAAGATTAATCAATTTCTTTGTTTTCATTGTACCTTGAACACCTTTCCGAAGGCTCCATCCCCCAGTTCTCCCACAATCTCCCAGATTTCCTCCGGATTTGTGTCCCTGTGCACGTGATCATATTGCTTCTTCTTCTTCTCTGCGCCCAATTTAAAGATTTTTCGGAAATTAAAGAAGGACATAGCCAGATCCCGCACGTCTCTTTCTCTGGTCGGTTGACAAAGGGAGATTTCTTTCAATTAATGTCTAAACAGGCGTAAATCAATGCAACTGCTATTGCATTCCCATTGCAATCTAATACTATTCAGTCTCTTGTCTAATCAGGAAATAGTGTTGACATGTTCGTCTTTGCACGTTATGATTGGAGAGCTCAGTGTGTTACACTAGCAGTCATTTAGTGATCAGTATGCCAATGCAATAATGCACAGACAAAGAAAATTCCTGATTCTAGCTATTCTTTGCACTGAGAGCTGAAGTCCAGAAAATCATATTTTCAAAATAAAAATAAATTATTAAAATGCATGAATCTACTGCGTGTAAAGGCGATCTTGAGATGAATAAATCCTTTCGAGGTAAATCATGAGGTTGTTGTTGTTGTTGTTCCTCGGACTTTCATGGATCTGATCCGTAAAAACATCTAGTTGTTTCTCTTTCTCTTTAAATAAAGTCTGACGAGAGGCTGATCAAATGTTTGTATCTCCGGCACAATCACAGTCCTCACAGATCGTACATCCTCCGCTCCTGGGTTAAAAGCGAAACCGCACCAAACGCGTGAAAACGCACAATAGTTTTTGTTTGGAGAAACTATGCGCCTCCTGTGCGTGCGCGTGCCCCTCTAATCTAGCGGATTGATGTCGCTGTGCGCGTTCACGAGGCGCGGCGATTCTTCGCTGGGGTTCGGTGACGCGCCTGGGCTTTACTGTCGCCTGCCGTCGTGGATGTCAGCACTGACTTCTCAGCGTTAAATTACACGCAAATTAATCTGAGTTTTTACTCAGAAATTGCAAGTATGTTTCACAAACAATTACAATGTAACGAGAAGTAACGTTACAAAAGAGGAAAAACTGAACTATTATTTTCTTGGAAAACGTACTCCAATAATTTTAGTTTTGTTTACAGCTTCGAAAGGTCGTTTCTACAGTGTATAATTTATGATTTTGAACACACTTAACAGAATAGACCTTTTTTCTGTTAGTAAACATTGTGACGTTTTTCTGTGGGCGGAGCTTAGCTGGAGGCAGAATGATTCCACTGACCGCTAGGTATGAAGTTTGTTAGCTTGTTTTTTTTTATTTTTTATTTTTTATTGAGAAAATCGCCTTTAAAGTTGTCCAAATGAAGTTCTTAGCCACGCATATTACTAAACGAAAATTAAGTTTTGGTATTTTTACGGTAGGTAATTTACAAAATATCTTCATGGAACATGAGCTTTACTTAGTATCCTAATGTTTTTTGGCATAAAAGAAAAATCGATCATTTTGACCCATGCAGTGTATTGTTGGCTATTGCTACAAATATACCTGTGCTACTTATGACTGGTTTTGTCGTCCAGCCAGGGTCACAAATAGTTGTTTTGTTTTAGTTTATATTTGTTTCACTTGGTTCTGCTTCATTGCTTCCTCTCAACTTCAAAACTGCTGAACGTGAGCGTTCACAACTTGTAGTCAAGGCAACGGACGCAAACGGAGGGAGATTGAGCTCTGATTGGTCGCCGTCTCTATGACTATCTTGACTGACAGTTCAATGCTGTGTTGTGATTGGTCAATGTTGATGTTTATCCCTCCGGGTAAAGAGCTTTAACGTGTTGAGATTTACTTCAACACGCTCGTTTTCATTTCCCAGAACCACTACAAGAGGTAACACAGGCTAACTTACACAAACAATGCATTGCCTTCTGCGTTGTCTTTTATGAAAGCAGAATGTATTTGCAGCTTTTATCAATGCGAGGTTCAAATTTACAGTTATTTCGTGTGAATGGTTTTATGTGCCAGTGTAATAGAAATATATTGGTGTCAGTGCAAAGCACAGTAACGTTACTTTTAGTGGATGTTGTGGCTTGCAACAATTACCAGTTATCATTAAATGTTATAATACAATATAATGTATACGTTATGTTTAAAAAGGAATTCAAGCAACGTTATAATTGTTGCACGGGACGCATTTTCAGTGACGTGCAAACGTAGTATCTCCGTTGCCATGACAACCTGTCGGCGTTGTGGTTTATTTTTATACATTTTGCTTGAGAAAACTTGTTTTTAGTTTCGGTATAAACATGTCGTGATGCTTTATTGACATGTATATCTCTCAATACCCATCAAAATGTGTATTTCTTATTGTGAATTAAGTGACTTTACAAAATAAATGTTTTCATACTTAGACTCAAAACTAGAGCACAATCTAATGGCTGCTAAAACATTATCATTTAGTCAACTGAGCACAGGATGCTCCAAAGGTGCCATTTTTACTTTGTTTCATTGAAGTTTTAATTTTATTAGATTGTAGTAACACAGTGGATCCAACAGGTGGCACCAGAAACCGTCAAAACTGGATCAGAAAGCCTGAACTTTGTGAACAGGTTTAGGTGAGCTGTAGGCCAGAAATGCAACAATAATGTTTTAGTCTCCAAATGTACCTCTCCTCACATTTACTTGAACAGTTTTAGATAATTTCTCTATTTCTCAATATTCTGATCCAGCTGACGAGGCCGAGGCACTGAGAAGGATGCTGAGGGCACGTCGCTCTACCAGCCCCGTCAAGGGGGCATCTACCCAGCGCAGTCCCACCAGACACTCACCTGTTAAAGTACTACTAAGCCATCGCTGCGGTCATATCAGTGATATTAGTTTCTTTTCATTCTGCTAACTCTTTTTTATGTCTTTCTTTTAAAAGGGTGGCACGTACGATTCCGAGCTAATGAGGGTGTTACGAGAAAGAGATGAACTGCAAAACATGTTGGAGAAACATGAGCGGCACCTCTCAGAGATCCAGGCCAATGTTAAAGTGCTCACAGCTGAACGGGACAAGACCAGAATGCACTACCAGCAGGTAGACAGCGCCTAACTCCCCAGAATTCTTTAGGTTGTTGTTGTGTTCATTTTGGGATGACACACATAGAATAAAACAAAGAAATCCACATGGTTAATTCTGAGTAATGACTGTTTGAGTATGACTGATATTTAACCTGCAGTTTCTTGTTACTGAGGTACAGACAATATAAGATTTTACAAAATTATTTTTTTAATGATTAAAATGTTATAATTTAACACAATACATATTTTTAACTACACGCATCAAATTTGTTTTGATCAAATTTTGAAGTATATGTATATATTTTCTATAAATACATAATATAAATATTAGTAGTATTATTTGCCAGATAACATTTGTAGCATTTGTTTTGGCTTCACTACAATAATACAGTAAAAAAACTATTATTTTATTTTATATTAAATAAAATATTAAAGTAAGGAAACCAATATTTTTGCATCGAATTTTGCATCCTTTTGGTCAAATGATTATATTTGTATATTTTATTAGTAGTATTATTTGCCAGATTCTATTTTAATCATTTTTTATTCATTACAATAATAGTATGCAGTAAAACAATTATTTAAATTTATAGGAATTAAAAATATAAATTAATAAAACAATATAGCCTATATATTTGTTAGTAGAATTATTTGCCAGATAATATTTTAATGAATTATTTTGGCTTCATTACAATAACAGCATACAGTAAAACAATGATTTAATCTAATATAAATTAAAATATGAAATTAATAAAACAATATTTAATATTTTAGCATTTTTTTAGTACATGCATCACATTTGCATCAACAAATGATTATATATTTGGATATTTTATATAAATATGCGTAATATAAATGCATATATAATGATTTAATTTCGGAAACACAACATATTTTCTCACTTTATTTTAAAGATTTTTATTACACTGCACTGACCAGTATATTCCCAGTATTTCACTAAACAGTGTGGCCTCAGATGTGCCCTGACTCCCTCTGCAGGCTCAAGAGGAGATAGCAGCTCTACGACGGGAGGTCATGATGTCAAAGGCCGCACGAGGGCCCAAGAGCAGTGTGACCGCACAGAGCATCCTGAAACGAGTGGAGGCCGAGCGAGACGAGGCCACAGCAGACCTCCACCGCATGACCACAGAGAGAGACAGCCTGAGAGAGAGACTCAAGGTACGAGAAACAGCCTGATCTCAAGTACACTGGCTGAACATGTGTGTGCATTGTGTTTGCTTGTATCCATCTTATGAAGATGTTATTTAGGAGTACTAAAGGAAAATCACTTACACACTAGAGTACAGTAATAAATTGAGTCATCTCACTGGGGAGCAGAGCGATAATACCAGGAGAGAGGTGTGCTTTTTTTAGCCCGCTGAGTGTATGTGTGTTCCCTTTGAACTGCACGTCGCCTCAGATCTCTCAGGAGACAGCCATCAGCGAGAGAGCTCACCTGGAGCAGAGGGTGGAGGACCTGCAGGCTGCTGTACTCACAGTAAGAGCTCTGTATTTATAGACTGAACAGTGACGACAGCTGTAGATTGAGCATAACATGCTTACTATAGTCCACAAAATCACAAATGAGATCTCAGTTATTGCTTTTAGACAACAGTAAGATTAAATCGAGAACAAATGGAGGCTTAAGTTTGTAAAACATTTTAAAAATAGTCTGAAAAATCTTATTTTGAAATAGAACAGTTGCTGAACCTTTAGAATATTTGATACATCAGGCTTTCACAGAGCTCATTATCCAGGAGGAAAAGCACCTCAGGTTTATTCAGAAGCTCAGACTAAGCCAAAATATTTCTAAACTATATTTTTCAAAAGCCTGAAGCCTTCCTCAAGATTTCACAGCAAAATTACATGTGTACCATGACCTGAATACAGACATTTTTAGAATTATATTAAACAGCCTTGTATATATTTTTTATTGAAATATACCAATAACAAAATACGTGTCTAAACAGCTATCCACATTTAATTATGGATACTATTTATACTTTCTATGTATCAACAGTGGTCTCATTTATTTAAATTTTCACTTCTTTATTTATAATGCTTTTCAAGAGTCAAAATGGATACGTGAGTTGAAACTTAAGTGTATCATGTGCATTACGAAACCTCTTCAGGGCTATCCTACAGTAAATCATGTTAAACAGTACCTTAGTATAACATATTGTACTGCTATATTGTGTCATACTATACTGTACTATACTATAAACTGTAGTTATTTTCATGCACAGTTATTGTTATGGACTAGTGTCATTGTTTTGTGTGTGTCCCAGCTGGAGCAGGAGCGAGGGGAACAGAGAAGCAGGCACGCTCAAATGAGGGAAACCATGATGGGTCTGGAGGAGGAAGTTCAAGTACTTGGGCGAAAACTCAATGCCAGTGAAGAAGAGCTCAGCCGCCTCAGAAATGAGTGCAGCAGCCTCAGGTACACCAGGAATCAAAAACAACAAGATGTGTCTATATTTCAAAAGTAGGGTACAGGTTTTTTTTGTTTGTTTGATACTTTTATTATTAATTTCTTTTTGTGTGTGTATATACCAGACTGGCAAATAATCAGTTGGAAATCTCTCTGAGTGAGAATCAGCGAAGACTAACCAGCAGGATTGGAGAGCTACAAAACAATCATGAGAGAAATAAAATGCTGGATGAAAAGAACGGTAAGAAAACTAGATCATACTTATATTTAATCTGTGCTGTTGCTAATCTAAAGCTATGGGAAGAACAAAAATATACAATACCATTCAAAAGTTTAGGGTCATTAAGATTTTTGTCGCGAAATTAATGCTTTTATTCATCAAGGATGCATGAAATTAATCAAAAGTGACAGTGAAGAAATGCTGTTCTTTTAAATGTTCTGTTCATTAAAGAATCCTCAAAGAAATCAGCATATTAGCATGATTTCTGAAGGAAATGCATCACTTTTCCTCGGTGTGTTTCAGACTCTCTCCTGAGGCAGGTGACTGCTATGCAAGAGGAAGTGAACATGCTGCGATGTACAGTCTCAGAGCTGGACCAGCATATAGACTTGCTGCAGGAACAACTGGAGAAAAAGGCAGACCTGCTCACCACAGCAAATGACCAGCTAGATGAGAAGGTACTACCTACATTTACACACTAAAACACATTTTTTTCTTTGTATATTAGATTTGCTTGCTTTCCAGTTAGTTAGTACACTTGGTCTCAAGTGTCAATTTTTCTAAATTGGGCTTTATACATCATCTGAAAGGACAATATTTGGCTGAGATACAATTATTTGAAAATCTGGAATCTGAGGGTGCAAAAAAATCTGAATATTGAGAAAATTGTCTTTAAAGTTGTCCACATGAATTCTTAGAAATGCATATTACTAATCAAAAATGAATGAAGTTTTGATATATTTACAGTAAGAAATCTTCATGGAACATGATCTTTACTTAATATCCTAATGATTTTTGGCATAAAAGAAAAATCAATAATTTTGACCCATACAATGTATTTTTGGCTATTGCTACAAATATACCCCAGTGACTTAAGACTGGTTTTGTGGTCCAGGGTCACATATGTGTTCTTTTTCTTTCTTTTTTTATAAGGAGAAAACCATTAGGTGCTTAAAACTGAGAACCGAGGATCTTGAGACAACTCTAATGTAAGTTCTCTATTAATTTTTACAGATGAACTGACAGTCATGTCATGTGTAGTGAATTTGAAGAGTGTGGTGAACAATTCTTTAAAAACTTTAAAGAAACTTTACCAAAGTTCTGTATAAAATACAATTTATTGTATTATTTTCTTTTCCTTACACAGTGTGTTATGCTCACCATCCAGGTATAAGAATAATGCTAATGTTGATGTATCATCATAATTAGACTATAGTATATAGTCATAGTTGTTCTTGATTCTAGCTCATGGTTATTATTTGTAGTGCATTTCTCTTTTATATACGTGAACGTTCACATGTATGGGGTCAGATTTTTTAAATGTTGTTGAAAGAAGTCTCTTATGCTTATCAAGCCTGCATTTATTTAATCAAAAATGAAGTAAAATCAGTTTTATTGTGAAATATTATTTCAATTTAAAATAACTGTTTTCTATTTTAATACTATTTGTTATGTAATGTGATGGCAAAACTGAATTTTCAACTTCATTAGTCTTTAGTGTGACGTGATCCTTCAGAAATCATTCCAATATGCTGATTTGCTGCTCAAGAAACATTTCTGTTGAAAATAGCTGCTTAATATTTTTGTGGAAACATGATACATTTTTCAGGATTCTTTGAGTAGACATTTAAAAGAAACGTGTTTATTTAGAAAAAAGAAATATTTTGTAACATAATACATGTCTTTACTGTCACTTTTGATCAATTTAATGCATTCTTGTTAAAAAAAATCATTTGACTAATTACTTTTGAATGGTAGTGTAGTTTCCTCTGTGCATTTGTAGTTTTGACTGCTTGAGTGTATGAGTGTGTGATGTATTAGTATGCAATCAGACTATTACATCCTAAAATGCTGCATTTGAGTGACTGTGAAAATGAGTGGTTTTGATGGTGTGACTTCCTGTCCGCAGAACTATGAGGGAGACCATAGCTGGCAGAGAAAGAGAGCTGGATGTTCTGAGGAGGAAGCTGTCTGACTCTGAAAGTGAGATGGGCACAGTGATGAAAGTCAAAGACGCCACATTACAAGAGAACGGTCAGCTGAGGGACGACCTTGACAAAGCACGTCTGGAAATTCAGGTACTGTACCAAACCGCTTTATGCAAATTCATTGCAATAAATAAGGTAACAAGACCTCCAACTTTCTTTTCAGACTCTACAGCTCAAGCTGGATGAAGCTAATGAGGATATAGAAGACTTGCAGAAAAAAGTACAAGTTCACATTGCTGACATCTCACGCACTGAAGATCTGCTGTCTGCTAAGGTGGAGTTATTTAAACAAAAAAAGGGTGTTAAAACAGACAAGCATGTTCTGTGTAGAGTGTTCTTGATTGTTCTTGTTTGTTGCTCTTTAGGAGCGCGAGTGCAGAGAACTGCAAGAGTCTCGAAGGAAAGCGTCTCTTCAGATGGAAAGCTGGGAGGAACAGGCCAGACACGCTGAAACCACTGTCATCGAACTCCGTCTTGAGCTTCACAACTCTAACTTAGAGATACTTCGACTCAAAGAAAGAGCAGACAGCCTGGAGAGCAGCCTGCAACAGGTCACTTGGCCATCATGATGTCTGTGTTGGTTAATGCAGGAGATTCTCAGCTCAACTCAAATGCTCACTACAAAACTGAAGCTCCTAAAATTTTTGAAGCCTCATATCGTAGCAAAGTGTCCATCGCTAATATTCATCAGACTGCTAGTGTGCATTTGGCTTTAGTTAACTAAGTCTCTCCTAAATTGTGGTTTGTTGCTGTGCCCAGGCGCTGAGTGCGGAGCGGAGTTGTACTAGTCAGCTGTCTCAGCTGAACCGAAAGATGATTCACATGGAGGAAGATCTGCGTCAGGCCCAGACTGAGCGCACACAGGTGCAGACTGACCTGGAAAAAACACGGGAGCTCTGCATCAAACTGGATGCCAGCAAAGAAGCTGTGAGTGCTTAAATTGGTTTATAACAAGTAGATGTTTTTGTGTATTACCTACTTGATGCCAGGGCAACAACTGTAAGGATGAAAACACACATTATGCAGGATTAAAACACACATTATTCAGCGCTATAGACTAAAGCTTCTATCCAGCTGAACTTTCCACAGATCTATAGACCTTGCCTGAATTTTCTTTTCCTGAAATACTAAGCAGAGATATGTATTTTTTTCACAGTGTGCTGCTTTTACCTCTGAAATGTTTGCACTACCAACTTAAAGTTAATGTTTCAAACATGACCCATGTAGGACTCGAACCCACAACCCCTAACTGCAGAGTCTGATGTCTTACCCATTAAGCCACTGGGTCTCTTGTGTTTTTTTTTTTTTTTGGCTATTAATTGAGTTTGGCTTTTTGTAGCCAGAAAAAGCATATTTTAAGGTTTTTATAGACAAATTACCATAGAGGTTTTTGCAGCACTGCAAAAATGATCAAGGTAAGACGCAAACCTACAATCCCCAGCTCTAAAGGCAGCATCTATTAGGCCACTGGGCCTTTTACTTGGGTTATATTCACTTTTAATTGAGTTGGCTTTTTGTAGAAGTACAAAGTACATCCTAAGTTTTTTTTTTAAACACAAACAACTGTAGAATTTGTGCAGCACTTCAAACACTATCGAGGTGGGGTTTGAACCCACAATCCCAAGCTTTGGAGCTCCGCTTTTTCCATTAAGCCGCTGGGCCTCTGGCTTGTTTGATATTCACTATTTATTGAGCCTGGCTATTTGTAGAAACACAGTTTTTTTGTAAACAAATTGCTGTAGAATTTGCAGCTCTGCAAACATGACCCAGGTGGGACTTGAACCCACAATCCTCTGCTGTTAGGTCACTGGGTGTCTTGCAGGGTTTTTTTTTTTTTTCATAATTTTTTTTTTATTTTTCATAAAATTTGTTTAGCACTTCAAACATGACCCTGGTAGGACTCAAAGTCACAATCTCCATCTCCGGAAGGTGATGCCATTAGGCCTCTACCAGGTTTTATGTTCATGCTTAATTGAGTTTTCCTTTTTGTAGAAACATAATTTTTTTTGTACAAATGCATTTTTGCAGAACTACAAACACATCCCAGATAGGACTCAAACCCACACTCCCCACCTCTGGAGGCTGATGCTATTAATTGAGTTTGGCTTTTCTGTAGAAAAATGATGCACTTTTGAACTTTTTTAAACAAGTTTCCATGGAAACAGTACAGCACTGCACATATGACCCAGGTGGGACTTGAACCCACAATCTCCAGCTCCGGAGGCTGATGCCTTATCCATTAGGCCACTGGGCCACTGTCTTATGCTATATTTGCTATAAGTTGAGTTTCTCAAAAAGCAAGTTACTGTAGAATTTTTTGCAGCACTGCAAACATGACCAAGGTGGAACTCGCCAGCTCTAGAGGCTGATGCCTCATCTATTAGGCATTATATTCGCTATTAATTGAATTTGGCTTTTTGCAGAAACACGAAGTACATTCAAAGTTTTTTGTTTTTTAAAGCAAACAACTAGAAATCTTACAGCACTCCAAACATGACCCATGTGGGACTTGAAGCCACAATCCCAAGCTCAGGAGGCTGATGCCTTATCCATTAGATCACTGGGCCTCTTACCCATCATACATTCGCTATTAATTTATTTAGGCTTTATGTAGAAACACAAACTACATTCTAAGTTTTTTGTTTTTTTGAGCAATTATCATCGAATTTGTGCAGCACTTCAGACATGACCCAGGTGGGACTCAGACCCACAATCCCCAGCTCCGGAGGCTGATGCTTTAACCAATTAGGCCTCTACCAAGGGTGCTTCTCATTTCTTATTTGTGCATCCTTGTTTCCTTTCCTCGCTACCTTTCCTCGCATCTTAGCTCCATCCCCTTAGGATATGAGGGAAGGATGCAAGGAAAGGAAATGAGGACTGAGGAATCAAAGGATGAACACTGGAATATTCTTGACCACTCAAGCGTCACTTAAAAGCGTCATCAGCTGCACTAAAGGGATCTGCCCTTATGTTGGTAAAGTTAATTATTTAAGGCATTCATAATAAATATGAATAAAGCAAGATGCCCTGTTGAAATATAACCACGTATGGTTTAATTAAACTGCAAAGATAAAATATAAATGTAAATTATCATGACAAAGTTGAGTGGGGAAGGATATTGAAAAGCACCCCATGTTTTATGTTCGCTCTTAAATGAGTTTTGGCTTTTTGTAGAAACACAAAGCATTTTTTTTTTAAACAAGTCACTGTACAATTTTTGCAGAACTGCTAAAATAAGCTAGATGGGACTTGAACCCACAGTCCCTGTCTCCGGAGGCTGATGCCTTATCCATTAGGCCACAAGGCTTCTTGTTTGGGATAAAGTCACCATTAATTGAGTCTAGCTTTTTGTAGACAAACAATCCCCAACTCTGGAGGCCACTGGGGCTTTTGAATGTACCTTTTTGGCTATTCTCAACCTCAAACAAATGCAAAATGGATTTTGCTGAAAGACTAAGGATATCTGTAGTTGTTGTTGTAATGTTATGCTTTGAACTCACATTCTCCACCATCAGAGATTAATGTTTAAACTTAGTTCCTAATTGAGTAACTTTGTTTTTTTTTACAGAAAGATTTAATATATTCTAAATTGTAATATATCATAAAGCATTTGTAGCACTGTAAACACAACGCAGGAGGGACTCAAACCCAAGTTTCCAGCTCCAACAGCTGATGCCTTATCCATTAGGCCACTGGACCTTTTTCACCTAAAATTTTGGTAATCTCAGCCTCAGATTCTCAGATTGGTGAGACCCTTAGAACATCAGCCTAAAAGCATCTGCTAAATGATTAAATGCAAATAAATGTAAAGATTTTAAATTCTGAGCAATTTCTGGGAATAACTTAATTGAAATGAGATTCCTTAAATGTTTTAGGGTTTTATGCGGAAACCAAATTGCCTTTGAGAAAATTAAATAAGGACAAACTGAACTGAAATGTAAATAAATAACACAAATGTCTATATACTTATACTGTACATACAGGTGCAGCGTGAGCTGGAACCATGCCGCTCTGAGATTGAGCTGTTACAGAAGCAGCTGAGCGGTGAACGTCTGTCTGTTCAGACTTTAGAGAGCTTGCTGGTGTCTTCACGAGAAAAGGAGTTACAGAGGCAGCTCACCTCTCAGGAAAGACAGACGGAAGTACAAATTCTCAAGGACAAACTCAGCATGGCTGACAGCAAAGTGTGAGTTTAGCACGTACACATATGACATTTCATAGAGCACAGCAGCTGTTTTGTCTTTCTTTCTGTCTTCGTCTTCTACTTATCGTCTTCTTCCCTGTCTCTAGGAGTTCTCAGAGTAGGGAAATGGCTCAGCTGAGGACACGATCAACCCAGCTGGAGGCAGATCTTGAGATGACCAAGAGACACCTGGCCACTGAGCGCTTTGAAAGGTGAGATGCAAACCTTAAAGGGGTAGTTCAGCCAAAAATGAAAAATCTGTCATTTAATCATCCTCATGTTGTTCCAGTTCCAGTATTGAATATATTTGTTTATATGTGGTTTGAACAATAACAACTAAGCATCTGAATGTCCTGTCCGTGTTTATCAGGGAGCGTGCAGTACAGGAACTGCGCCGGCAAGGGCTCTCAGCTATCTCTCCCGTCCTCTCCTCCACTCTGCGTTCCTCATCCACTTCTCGTCATCGCTCTCTGAGTCCTCACAGATCATGGTCTCCAGAACGCTCTCATCACAGCACACCTGACCCACCGCTCGTGTCATATTACCCTGACAGGTGGCGGATTTGTCATTCTAGATTCAAATAAGTAGTTAGTGGCCATGCTGCTTGTTTTATTCAGTTTGTTCGTTAATTTGTAATATTGTTATCTGTTTATTTTTTAACAGGAGTCTGACTTTCAGAGACCTTTATGACTGAGAAGATCTTAATACTCTAATCTTCCATTTTCCATTCATTGATTTCATCTGCTTTTGTCTTTGACAATCAATAGACTCGTATAAGATCTTATAAGATTTACTGTGACATCGGTCATGTATTTCAATAAATCAAATGCTTACTGTGATTTTGACTGAAATTGTTTGACATTGATGCACACAGTAATGTTGTAAATAGTTTTGGAGGGGTTTCATGATAATGGCTTTTTATTTCTACAAAAAAATGTGATTCTGCTTGATTCGTTTTAATTAATTTATTTAGAGTGTAATTTTTTTATTTTTTATTTTAGTAACTTGCCAGTACTCTTGAATAAAAATCTCCATGTTTCTGTGTTGGGATGTGTTTTTCAGTACTCCTAAACTACTTATTATTACTACTTATTTCGATAGTCCACTTCAGACATTCTACTAACAGTAAGTAACTTTGCAACTACATGTCAACTAGCAGTCATTAGAGTATTAGTAGACTGTCTGCTTAATAACTTCTAACACTTTATTTTGATGGGTCCACAACATATTGAATATGAGAAACTTTGCAAGCATATGTCAACTTATTCTACTAACCCTAAACCTAACAGTCTACTCTGAGAGTTAGTAGACAAGCAGTTGCAAATTAATGAGAATTAGTTGATATGTAGTTACAAAGTTAATTATAGTTAGTAGAATATCTAAAGTGGACTATCAAAATAAAGTTGGTATTTGGTCATTGATTTCTTAGAATCAATTTCCTTTTCGTGTTTTGATTTTTTGTTTATTCTTGTGATCTGTTCTGTTTTATTTATTTTTCAATTTGCTTGTTAGGATAATGGCAGTCTTCCTCTTTATAATCGCTCCAGTTAATTGAAAAACATAAATAAATGACAAGCAGAAAAAGAAACTAGCCAGTGCAGCGCTCATTAGAAGAAGCGCACCTGTACGCCTCAGCTACGCCACGTGTGACGTCACCACGTGGGTGTGGCCAATCACGTGCGCTCACTAGTTTCGATCGGTCTCAGAGCTGTGCACTTTTTGTTGATGATCTAAGCGCAGGTGCGCGCTTCTGCATCTTCATTACGCAGAGGTAAGACAACAACACGATGCTATCTATCTGTCTATCTATCTATCTATCTTGCATTACGATATGACTCAAATTTAGGCACTCTTATATTGTAAAAACCACTTTCAAAGCTATTTTAATTTTATGCCGATTAAGGTGAAAAATGAGATAAAACATTTGAGAAGCTAAAGTTCAAGAAAAAGACCATCCTCAGAAGATAAAAATACTATTCTTCAGGAAATTTTGCAATGAAATTCATTTTCAAATGAATAGCTCTTTGTGCATGAGACGCATGTTCAGTGTTACTGTATGAGGTCATGCACTTGTTATGGTAGTGTGTTTAGTTAACGTGTGCATTAGATGATTATGAGACACATGGTTACTGTACACGGCTTGTGAAGTGCACTTCAACTTTAATGACTGACTTGTAAACTTATAACACTCTATATCAGCAGCCTACAGAGATATTCATTTATAATTTAAGATGCTATATGTACATACAGTATATTTCGCGGCTGTTTATCAAGGCATCATGTTGGGATTGATCTCCTGCATTTGTATTAAAACAGGCGTGGGATGTTTTCTAGGAAGGGAAGTCTGTAAGTGATTGTAATCCAAAGGTCAGTTCGTTTAAGATGAATGCAGGTTTAGGAGGGGTCGGGTATCTTCAAAACACAGTTAATGTTCAAGCAGGTTAGTCACTCTCTCAGTTAATGTTTGCAGAACAAACTGTCATGAAAGGAAAATAGAGCCATGCAGAACTTCACAGATAAAAGCGAGTGAATAAATCTTACAAATTTTCATTAATACTAGTACAAGAGTTCAAAAAGTACTGACCACAACAGCACGTTTCACTGTTTGTATTACACCGCATGCCTAACGCCATTCCAGACCCAAAACATACTATTTTGTACTATAATTAGTCATTTTTGTTAACTTTTATAGGCTGCCAGCTTACAGGAAAGTTCTCAGAAAGTTCTTCTTGTAACATTTATTCAGAGTTGTCTCTTTAATACTGGCTATTCTCAAACATTAGCACAAAATTTGTATTTATGCAGCATTTATGGACCTTTTCACTTTCATAACATGATGGAACATTAGCAAAACATTCTTAGAACATTCTTGTTAGCTGCTGGGTACTTGTTTCAGAACATTCAGAGAACATTCAAAAGTAATGTTTGCATAACCATGAAACTGTTTTTAAAGTGCTTTAAAAAGGGTCATTTTTAACATTCTGATATACTTAATGGGATCACTATCAAAACATACTTTTGTTAGCTGGTTATATGCTATTATATGTCTCATAGACAGCCTGAAAAAAGCATAACAAAAGTTTGTCAAGGGATTTTAGTGAATGAACTGTAGCACAGGCTGTACAGTGTACAAAGATGGGCAGATTGCATTTCATCTGGGTAACATGGTACTTGAATTGACGCATTCATACCTGAAGAAAAGAGAAGGTAGAGTCTAAAAGAGCGAAGCCGGAGAAAGTGCGCCGGAGTGAGAGAGATGGCATTACTGGAGCAGTCTCAGGGTGTTGGCTTACGTTAGGCCTAAACAACTGGTTGCCAGCTACATAATGTTGTCTCCATCTTTGGTTGCTCATAAAGCATTAATTTAGGGTCTTTAGGAGCAGACTGAAAGGTCGATTAAAACCTGTTGACATTCGCAAGTTGTGTAAGCTGTTGATTCAGAGCTTATTTTTGGAAAGGTCTTCTGGGAAACTCCTCCGGTGTCACCTGCACTGTTTGAACGTAAGCTAACCTGTCTGAGGCAAACAAGATGGAAAGGAAATGATGTCAAACAAAACTATGTCCTCGTAAATAAAAACTCAAAATGCTTTCATGTGCAATCAGAAATTTCCTTTTTCCTTCTTTTGAAGTCGTAATTATGCATTTGTTGTGTTTGAATGCTTTGGAATAATGGAGGATGCCAGATTCCTTGCCTATTTTTTTGGGGAAATCTAAGTCTCTAACCAAAGTGTACTCAACATTAATCAACAGCCAATCGAATTTGAATAAAATGTAGCACCCCATTCGTTGTCAGCCATATAAATGTTGCTATAGACAGTCTGGGTTTAGGAGTTTTGATCAAATAAATGTAGTTTCACGATGTAAAATACATACAATATGCATCAAACAGTTATTTATAGACGTGAATATGCATGACTGTAACAGCATGAGAAAGCAATGCATATGTTGTGGAGAAAATGAATAAAGTTTAATAGTGACTAATAGTTCTCTCCTCTGCCAAGTTTCTGACCTGTCCAATTTAGAAGCTAGGCTATCAAAATGATATTTTTCCCAGAAATATAACTTGAGAATAATTGTTCATGTACAATTTCATGATAATTCCAAACACATGCAAAAGCAGCATTTACTCAGTATAAATGTGCTGAGGCTGTGTTGGGACTTTATACACACATCGAAGCATTTTGCTTAGTTTTTAAATCAGTGTCTGTTTTAGTGCACTCTGGGCCATTGAGATATGCAAATATAAAAAAATCACCTGGCATGCTTAAACCAGCAGATTTCAATGTCAGTACTGGAACAGGACAACAGCTAATGAACTAAATTACATTTTTAATCAAAATGACCTTGCCCAAATCAAGAGTAACTAACTACAGAGGTGGGTGGGATGTTATTGTTTGTTGGCATGCATCTGGACTGAGAAGAAAATTGATGCCAGCTTTTTAATTAATTTAACAATACATGCCAAAAGTCTGAACAGCAGTCCACAACATCATTCGCTGGTGATCTGTAGTTGAAAGTGAATGTTTAACTGCATCCCAGAGATGCTTCGGTGAGTTATTATCTGACAAGCCAGGAGGCCAAATTCAGATTTTTTCAAATCAATAAAATAATTTTGTTGTAGAAACATCATAGGCACAAGTGTAAAAGTGAGTCACAAAAAAATTGTGAAAAAATTGCAGTCACATAGTGACATTATAACACAATATACATGTGCAATAGAAGTTGTATAGAATATATTTACTGTAAACAGGTTATACATAATACACATTGTAACATAAGCATACAGTATAAACTGTGTACAAAATGTACAAGTACTTACCAGTGTAATAGTGAAATGGTTAAGGATTCAGGTTTTTGTCTCTAGGAGACATTTGCAGCTTGGTAAAAAGCCATGGCCTAGTTTCAATCCAACCTATTCAAATTCTAAACCACTATGAATGCGCTTCCTATACAATATGGTGTTCAGATCATTTCTCATTTCAGAAAATGACCTGGAATTCCATTTTTTCATGGCAAATATTACTTTAATACTTAGGTGAAAAGCCACCTGTACTGTAATTATTAACTCTTACAGAGAAAAATATGCTTTAGTAAGAGCTTTTACTACAGATTGTTGAGTTTTTAGAGGGACTTTCCCTAAGTTCAAAGAGTTGACCAGGTCAGGGAGGTGTATGCAAATAGACAAAAAATAATTGAAAAATGTCAAACTTAAACTCTGTAATCATTTACTCACCCTCATGTCAGTACAAACCTTTATGGGTTTCTTTCTTCTGTAGAAAGCTAAAGGGTAAATTTAGCAGTACATTGAAAGTGAATGGGAATGGATTGTTGTCAAGCTCCAAAAATGACAAAAAAAATCATCATACCTTAAGTAACCAATGAGAAGATCCCAGTCAGTTTTACAACATCTAATTTACTGCCCTCACATCCTGTTACTACGAAACTCTTTGTTCCTACTCTCTCTCTCTCTTTCTTTCTCTTTCCCTAACTCTTTCTGCTATGCTATAATCCCCTCTTAAACGTCATTTGCAGATGGCAGTGATCTAAAACTATCAAGGACTGGAGACTACCACAAAAAAAAAAATCCAAAGAAGAAAACAAAGGAAGCTCTCAGACGAGGAAGATCATTCGGCATCAGTTTAAAGCTTCTGGTAAGTTTAGAAGTTTCTATTTAATATTTTTGTTTATTTTCATTTTACAGCCAAATCAGGAATGTATTTCCTTAATCATAAAGTGTGAATCAAAATTGGAAATCTGGGATTCAAAATCTAATTGAAAGTTTTTAGAATTCTGAGAAATTTGAAATGAAACATTATGACATATGGACATATTCTGCAAATGGTCTTTATCAAATGCATTTTTCAAATAAACTTTTTACTTAAATTGTTATATTTTATTATATGATTATAATATATAATCTAATTTTTAATAAACTGTAGAGAAATAAAATAATTCCAGTAATTTTAAGACTTCAGACCCCACAACTGCACTATTTTTTATATAAAGAGTAAAAACAGTAATATTGTGAAGTATTATTAAAATGTAAAATAGTTTTCTTCTTGAAAATATTTTTTAAAAAATTATGTATTCCTGTGTTAACAAAGCTGAATTTTCAAAAGCCATTACTCAGCAGCCAATACATCCATATTTCTGGCTCTTAAAATGCAAAACACATTGATATTTATAAATATGACCTGCAGGAAGATGACTTAGAAAACCAGCCCTTGATGCCCTAGCCCTCCTCTACTATTACATAATATTGATCTTTTGGTTAAACAAGAGTCTATTGTCTAGCATTGTGCTGATTCTAATCCTGACCACTAGTGCGTAACATGAAGGCACAGCACTTTTGTCATCTTCTGCACGCGCAGAGCTACATGGCTTTATGACTATGATATTAGAAAGCAAGAACAACAGGGATTATTGGTATTTCTGTCATTACCTTGTTTGGTTAAGGAGCGAGGACAGTAATAGCAGGTGTGTGTGCGTATGCTAATGCTCATGTCATGCGTGGCCATGTACATAAAACATTGTTGGAATTGTTTTTTATAGAATCACCTCATTATATGGTTTTAGACATGCGCACATCGGCGGACACAACATGATAAAGTTACAGCCATGAACAGACAACAAACTGATGTTTGTTTTTATTAGCATTGTTAGCATCACTATTATTATTCCTCCTACTTGGGATTAGGGTATTAAATTCTATTGAAATTCGGCGTAATAGCACACACCCATAGTAACTAACCATGAACACTTTAGCAATGTGTTAAAACCACTAAAAATGACTTAACTTCTGCATAGCAATGCTAGCAAACACACAGAGCTACAGTTCTTAGCTAGCATGGTTTAGTTTTTTGGTCTAATCAGTGGATGAGATACTGGGAATGTAATGAACTAAACCGACAGTAAATGTCAAGGTTGCTGTTCTACAAACACTCTGATGAATAAATCTGAGAACTAAGGGCATGTGTGTGTGGTTAATGAATTCTAAGAGCTCGGACCAGGGCTCGGTTTCCCAGGTTGCAGGTAGACACAATCTAATATTCACTAAAAATAGCGTCACCCGTGGATCACTAGGCAACTGGTGCCCGAGTGAACTATACCTATTCTCTGCTCTTAGAAGTTACTGTATTTGTATTACAAGAGGCCACTGATTATATCACAACACAAAGCCGATAAAAAGACAGGAGACGTTTGCACAATCCGTGGTTTGCAAGTAAGACAAGCCCAACAGGATGAAAGCAGATGCTGTGCGTCTTCATGTTTGCCAATATAAAAGAAAAGAGATCAGCACATGACTCTCTCTTTTCATCTACGTCATCAATAGTTTGGGTAGTGTGATGTAGTAGCACACAATACTAGTAGTATACATTTACAACTAGGCTATTCACTAGACTATACGCTGCCATTCAAACGTAAGCTTTTAATGTTGTTTTTTTTAAAGAATGAAAAAATACTATAGCAATTTATAGCCAAATACTGTAGTGTTTTTGACTATAGTAGAGTACTTGAATTAATTTGTTGTGATAGTTGCTGTGGTAATACAGTATAACCACTATAGTAATATAAACAAATTACTTTACCCAATACTGTACTAAGTTGTCTACAACTATAGGGTATATGACGCTACAAAACACTACAGTTTACTGTGACTAAAACTAAAATATACTTCAGTATTTATTACAGTTTATCAGTTCACTGTAGTTAATACTACAGTATGCTGTAGCATTTATTAACAGTGTTGTAAATACTGTAATATATATATATATATATTATATACAGTTTGATACACTTAACTGTAGTATGGTTCAAACACTATAGTATTTTCTATAAATTACTATAGTATTTTTTCATGTGGAGTCTCTTATGCTCACCAAGGCTGCATTTATTTGATCAAAAATTCAGAAGGAGTAACAGTAATATTGTGAAATATTATTGCAATTTAAAATATACTTTAAGATATAATTCACATGATCCTTTAGAAATCATTCTAATATACTGATATATTATCAATATTGGAAACAGTTTTGCTGCTTAATATTGTTTTGGAACCTGTGATACTTTTTCCTTTGATGAATAAAATGTTATAAAGAACAAATGTTTTCTAACAATTTAAGTCTTTACTATCACTTTTTATCTTTTTTTTTTACATACTTGCTGAATAAAAGTGTTAATTTCTTTCAGAAAAGAAAGGAAAAATACTGACACCAAATTTTTTGAACAGTAGTGTATATTTTTACAAAAGATTTCTGTTTTGAATAAAAGCTGTTCTTTATAACCTTTTATTTTTTGATAATAAATTTGTATATTAGAATGATTTCTGAAGGATCATGTGACACTGAAGACTGGAGTAATGATACTGAAAATTCAGCTTTGCATCACAGGAATAAATTACATTTTAAAGTATATTAAATATTAGAACAGAAAAAAAAAACATTATTTTAAATGGCAATAATACACAATATTATGTCAATATAATATTTCTCTGTATGTTTGATCAAATAAATGCAACCTTGATGAACATAAGAGACTTCTTTAAAAAAAAAAAAAAGTCTTACTGATCCCAAATCCTCCCATAATAGTATGGGAGTATTCTTTTCTGAATTCAGCACTTGTCTCCTTTAAACCAAAAATAGGAGCAAATCACCTCTTTCCTTATAAGGGCATCACAGAAGAATCTAACAGATGCTTAGAACAGGGTTTATCACCTTTGAACACAGGAAATGATGTACTAAAGTGCACACAGAGTGTATCAGTTAACTGTGATCATGTGATCTTTACTGCTATAAACCAAAGACATTCAGCAGACACTCATCCACCCTAAGGAGCAAGCTTCTGGATAAAGTCTGGTTTTTAATGCCATTAGTTTATACATTTCTTTCTTTCTTTCTTTTTTAAGTGTCTATTTTGATGAAAATATGTTATTTTCTTATCTACTGTAGATCAGCAGATAAAAACATGGAATCCAGCTCTGGAGAAATGGACAAAAATGGAGAGGAACTCACAGGTTTGTGAACATTCTATTAGAACACATTCACGTGGTTTCTGTTTAAGGGTTTATTCACAAGAAATACTAATGCAATAGGCCACAATAGATGTGATTTCACTACGATTAAGGTTTTTAAAAAAACAAAAAACATGACATTAAGCAACTGTCTGAAACTCTGTTAACTCCTGTGGTTAAATGTAACACAGCAGCCATATGATATAAGACACCAATACTAAATGAATAAGTAAGGGGTAATCAACGGCTAGCTGTGCATTAAGCGATTTGAATGCACGACTTGGAGGCGAAGAACCACCCGACTTGCCTCCGCGAAGTGCATTCAAATCGTTTAATACACAGCTAGCCGTTTATGCCATGATCATTTGCCAGCATTCACATATTAAAGATGTTAATAATATTTGCTCTGCAATATTTGACCAGAACGATAAAATGACGGTTATTTTCGTCTGTAGTACTATTCAACTATAACTGTATGTTACTATGGTTACCAATATTTATAGGAAGTGCATTAATATAGAACTGACCTGGACTACCTGTGCGGTTCAACGAATTTAATCAACACCTGCCAGCCAATCAGAATTGAGTATTCAGACAGACCATGGCATAATTAATAATACAACTCACAAGTAACACAAATGCGGTAAATAACATCAGACAGAACCAAATCTGACTTTACTTCACAAACAGACCTTCTCATAACATCGTTAATCTCTATTTCTGGAGATCCATTCAAACCAATCATGCTGATTTCTGGTGTCTTCAACAGGAAGGAAGAAGTCACGTTTTAAGCAGCTGAAGACACGTCTCTTTGGGAAACTGAAGAAAAAGGAAAGCGAAGGGCTGATTAAGCAAAGCCAGTCTGCTAGTGACATAACTGCTCCAGAGGACAGAAGAGAAGGCTACGACTCTGAAGACGAGTTTTCGTAAGTGGTTGATGCGTTATGTAAGTTGAAGTAATAAGCCATTATGGCATCTAATAAAACAAACCTATCGAATCCGCAGGTTCCCGCAGGGTCTGAGCTCCAGGGCGCTTTCCCACGACAGCATCTTCATTACAGACCAGACCACGTCTACAGAACCAACCCGGGTTCTTTCACAAGAAAACGTTCATGGCAAAATTAAGGCTTTACAAGTAAGGAAGTATTCTTTGTGAAGAAACCAAAAGCTTGCAAATGTTTTTGTTCGAAAGGCTTCAGATTATTTGAGCTACTCTTATTATGCTCCTTCAGTGTGCTTTGTTAAACTTTCATTTGAGGGGTTTGTTAAATAGCATGTGGTTTATATTTTGTTTCGGCAGTTGAAACTACAGCAGCAGAACTTACATTTAGGTCCTCCTCCAATGCTGATTCCTGGTAAACGCATAGAGGACTCAGGAACCACTTCAGAGGACGATGGTTTACCTTGCAGCCCACCTGAGATGTCCTTTCATGAGCGAGTCATGCATGGAGCAGTTTACAAGGTAAATGAATATCAGGGATATGAGTTTAGGTGAGGTAAAGCATGTAGTACATACACTATCTAGTACCTGTGACATTATCTTAAATTAATGGAATTTTTCTTACAATATCCCGAATCTCAGAAACATCTGAGCTCTCTGAGTTTAGCAGGAACAGGAAGTGAAGAAGAGGAGCAGGTAATGTTCAAGTATTTTAATAATAATCATCACATACCACATTCAAAGCAATCTTTGCAAATTCAACACATTATATGTGACAGTAGCAAATATTGTCTCATCCAGGGTGATCCTTTCCAGCCATCATCAAGACCTCTATCTCCAGTCTCCAAGCTGTCCCCTCAGCCAATCTCCTCTCCCGCCTCAGCCTCGACCACGCCCTCTGCAGGAGTTGACTTCAGCAGCCCTGCAGGTTTCATGCCCAGGTTGGATAACTCAGCTGCCCGTCACCGCATGTCAGTCAAACCAAGGAACCAACGAACCAGTACAAGAGGAAAACGAGTGCCAACGGTAAGACGACGAAGTGTATAAAATGCATATTGCCTTCACATGAAGCTGTATGTGTAATCAGATTTAAAGAGCATAAAGCAGTTTAAACAAAAGTCATATGACACAACAATTACACTGAATGTGTAAATGAAAAAACAAGATCACTCTCATTGTAATTGATGATGCTGTGTACACTAGAATTGCTTGTTTTCTAATTATTTATCTATAGTTATTATATTTGCAACTATCATGTGTTAATTTGATCCTTTAACTAAAGTAAAAAAATAAATAAAATAACAAAATAAAATAAAATAAAAAACCCTCAAGGTTCTATTTAAAGATTTTATTTTCAAATGGTTTTATATTATACGAAAATGAAAGTATTTTTTGATCTTGCATGTAGGTCAACCTATTGTTGGGGACTCTCAAAACCAAAATATGAACCTTTCCTAACCCATAATAGGGGCACTTTAAATAATGTGACACTTCTGGTAGTTCAGCCTGAAAGGCTGGATGTAGAAAGCTCAAGGGGTACAAATGGAGACTACAAAAATCACTCATAGCATCTGCAGAAAGTTACAAATTCTTAAGTCACTGCACACTTTGATCACATTTTATTTTAATGTAGCTTACAATTCTCACTATTAACTAACTAGTAACAATGACTTTTGCCTCAATAAACTCCTAATTTTCTGCTTATTAGTAGATAGTACGGTAGTTGTTATGTTCAGTTATGGGGTAGGACTAAGAGATCTAAAATATGGTCATGCAGAATAAGGCATTAATATGTGCCTTATAAGTACTAATAAACAGCCAATATGCTTGTAATATGCATACTAGTTAATAGTGAGAAATAAAGTCTTACCACTAATTTTAAACTGTTGTTTTAAACAACATATTTGAACGTAGGTTGATCTCTCTTTCCCAGGTATCTCTTTCTCCCAGGCATCGTTCAGAAAGCATCAGTGATTTGGATAATGTTCTGTCTGAAGAAGAAGATGAAACCATGACGTCCACTGAGACTGTGAACCATTACTTGTACTCATCTCCGACTTTGGAGCTAACAGAGAAACCCACCACTTCAGAACCTACAGAAACAACTCCAGAAAAGTCAGCACAGGACCAGGAGGAGAACCCTAAAAGAACTGAAATCAATTTCCCATCTCTGGGTGTTGAGTCTCTTGAAACTGAGGGGAAAGTCACCACAAATCCTCTTTATTTGCAGCCTTTAATGTGCTTTAGCCTGATCTCCTCAGGTCCACCGTCACCTTCAGGACTTCCAGAATATACAGCACCATCAAGAGAAGTAGAGTCATTAAGATCCCATTCACCTATCCAGACACATTATAGAAACGATATCCAGATTCAGACAAGTGAGATTCATGTGTCTGACACAGATAAAAAGGAAAGCATTCAAGAAGAAGCAACATTTAGACCACATCCTTTACCTCTGCCTCGCTTAAAAAAGCCCAAAATGGAAATAAGGAGCCCTCCGTCTCCAAAAGCAGCTGAGGAGGCCTCAACGAAACCTTGGGAAGCTGAAGTAGAAACTGCACCTAACACTGGATCAGTCCAATTTTTAATTGCATCTGCAAAGTATCGCTCCAAAACAATCAGTGAGACGAAGCAGAATGAGGGTCATTTGAAACATTCTCCAGGAATCAAGACCCAACCCATCAAACCCAATCCAGAGTCGCAGAAAGATGAAGTGAGAGAAACAAAACCAACAGAGCTTCAGAATCTCCTCCATCAAACGCAAGAGAGAAAAAGCAGTTTTTGTAGAGAAGTACCACCACCTATTATGTCCAAACAAACAACAGGAAGCAGTCTTAGGAAGGCAGACACCGCTGCAGAACATGTGGAAACAGAGAAACTGGAGGAACCTGAAGACAGGAAGAGTGCTTTTGGGGTGCAGCTCCGCACAACCTCTCTGTCACTGAAATATCGCTCGGAGGTTTCCAAAATCAAGGATGAGACCAAACGGTACAGTTTAGAGTCTAATACAGTGACAGAAGTCTCAGAAGAGCATGCTGGGAAAGCAGAAACCTTCAGGAATATGTGTGACAGCAATTCCAAGAGTAAACCCAGCGTTCCCAAAAAACTAGATTCACAGAACCTGGACTTTCCGCTTGCTGCCCAAGACAGTGAGTGTAAATAATTTCTTCTTCTTGTTATATATATGTGTTGAATTGGTTCATTTGAAATTTTAGTTCGAGGAACTAGTGATAAAATAGACAAAAACACAACAAAATTATTAAAAGTTTGACAAAAATCAAAAAAATGAAAATGTATGTTTTTCAATGATGTTAAAATAACTCTACCCAATTAGATATTGAATGAACCAGTTTGTTTTACGAATCCCTCAAAAATGTTCTCACATAAATAGCATTCTGATTTTTTTTTTGTAATATGACAGTAACATAAATCCTTGAAAAAAGTGTATGTTAAGTAGCTTTAAATGTGACTCGTTTTGTTAGCATCTTCTAGTATAAATGTTGCTTAATCAGAGTTTTGACTATATACTGAACAAGAATGGCTGACTTGCACAGGACGAGTCTGACTAATACAGCAGCCAATCACTGTTTATTATTTAAGCTGTGGTTTTCTGTGAAATTGATGTTACAACAACAATAGACGCCAGTGGAAAAACCTCATTCAAATAACAGCACAGCCATGTCAGTCAAAGAAAACAGGAAATTGTAAACAGAATTTGTCGTCCAAAAGTAATAATTAATTCTAAGAGTTATGCAAAACCAGTAAATTTCAGAGAAATAATAAAAACCAAAGAGAAATGTATGATTCTTCTTAGTTGATGAGCATGCCTTAATAAAACCAATGACTGTTTTACAGACGGAAGACCATCTATCCAAAACACAACAGGAGCAAGTAAAGAGGCGGTGTCTGAGCCAGGCTGGATGAGTCTAGCCAGGGAGAAGACCAGAGCCTACCAGCCATACTCGGCTAGATTAGCCACAAATCAGTCACCAGTCCACCCTACATCTCCAACAGCTCCTCCGGCACAGACTCCCAAACCAGCCTTACAGCCTAAAACACAGCTACTGAGCACCTCGCTTCATCCACTGAAAACAGCCAGCCTACAGACCTCGCCGAGACCTCCAGCAAAACCAGCACCTGGCGGAACAAAAGACTGGCAGGTAACATATGGCTGGAGAGCACAAAACACCTTTAGCTAAACATCAGGTTTCTCCTTTCTTTTATTGCTTATTCTCTTCCAATTATAAAATACTGCCTTCTGAACTACATAACTATACAGTGGTGGCCAAAATGATTAGAACACTAGTATTTTCAACAGCTAAAAACTGTTTTAAGTCAGTTATTTCTATCTTTTGCTGTAGTGTGTCAGATCTGATCTGATCATCATCCAGTCCGTCTGGAGTGACATGAAGAAACAGAACAAACTGAGACTAAATCCAGAAGAACTGTGGCAAAGTCTCCAAATGCTTCAAGAAACCTACTTGCAGAACTACAGTACTGTTAAAAGTTTTAGGCACTTGTGTAAAAATGCTGTCAAAAATAATGCCATAAACAGATTTTATTTATCAATTAACTTCTATTAACTAAGGTTAATCAACATTTGGTGTGATCGTCCTTTGCGTTTAAAGCAGCTTTTGCCCTCGGTGCACTTGCACATAGTTTTTCAGGAAGCTTTGCAGATAGGTTTCTTGAAGCACACAGTTCTTCTGGATTTAGTCTGTCTCAGTTTGTCCTGTTTCTTCATGTCATTCCAGACAGACTGGATGATGATCAGACCAGGCTCACAAGAGCAATAATAAGAGCAATTAATAAGAGCAAATCATAAGAAAGCCTGGGTAAAAAGATAAGTCTTAAGACGAGATTTAAAAGTATGAATGCTGTCACTGTTCCGTATATTGGGGGGAAGAGAGTTCCATAGGTGAGGGGCAGCAAAACGAAAAGTTCTTGCTCCCATGGTGCTTAAACGTATACACGGCGAGTCGACACACGAGAGATCGAGAGTGAAGATCTGAGAGTGTGAGAAGGAGTATGGATGTGGAGAAGGTCAGATACGGTGGAGCAAGGAAGTGAAGGGCCTTAAATGTGAGAAGCAAAATTTTAAAATCAATGCGATACTTTACTGGAAGCCAGTGTAAACGTTGGAGAACTGGAGAAATGTGCTCGAAAGAAAGAACACGAGCTGCTGAGTTCTGAACCAATTGGAGTAATAGAGAAGTAGAGTACTTAACCAAACAGAGAAGTTTAGAAGGAAGATCAGTAAGGAGAGCATTACAATAGTCGATACGTGAGGTGACCAGTGCATGAATAAGAATCGCAGTATTATATAATAATGATCATTAAGATGCATCCAGAATAATATAAGAAATAATAAACGATGAATTATTTACTCTTTGCAGGACAAAGGCAGGAACATGACTCAACCAGAAGATGACTCAACAAAGAGAGCAGCAAGACCCATAGCACCTAACAACAACACAGAAGGTAAAGCATTGCTTTGACTTTCATTTTTAAGTGTTTGTATATTTTTAAGTGTTATTAATATTGTTGTTTGTGTATGTTCTTCTGTAGTAGCACATACTGTCACATCTGAGCCTCCAGCAACCTCATTGTCATCACCAGCCGACGTCACTCAGCAGCAGCCGCGGTCAGACGGAGCTCAACCGTCCTGGATGGAGCTCGCCAAGAGGAAGTCTTTAGCCTGGAGTGACAGAACGTTAGAATTAAGCTGAGACATTCAGTGATGAACTGATGAAGTGGTGCAATATCTAATGTTACAACGAATGAATGTAATACTGTGCGTGCTTGTACATGACTGATTGCGTGTGAGTGATAGAGATTTTTTTAAAAATTAGAATTCATTTACATTAGTAAGATGTTACTTAGATTTACACAAATGTTTGTAATATGATACATGGTTACTGATCAAGTTTTGTTATATACACAATCCTTATCAAAGAAGAACATGTATATATGTAGTTCATCATCATCTTTGTAGTATGTTGTTACATCAAAACAGCTGATTCCCAAATCTGATACAGTGATAATAAACTATGAAGTTAAACAGTATATAGTGTGGGCCGAGTTATTGCATTATATAATTATATAACTGTCAGACCCGTCTCTCCATGTCTTGTGTTTCCCTCCCTCTTGTGCCCGTATTTGGTGTTTCCTGTTCCTGTCCCCATTCAGTTCTATTTAGTCCCAGCCGTGTCTGATTTGATTCCAGGTGTGTCTCATTTTCCCCTCGTTAGTTCTGTCTATTTATAGTGTGTTCTGCCCCTTGTTTCCTGTCTGCTGTTATATGTCATGTGCTCTGTGTGTGGCTCCTGGCGACCCTGTGTTGGATGAAAGAGTGTTCTTGTGAATTCTCTTGTGTCTTCACGTTCCTTGTTCCTTGCTCCTCGCTCCTCATGGTGCTAGTTGTGACAATATCATAGTGGCATATCAAAATGCAATATTACACAAACACATTTCAAGCAAAATAAACCTTTTTATGAGCATATAGTGTGATTTTTATTTTTATTTATCAATTAATTACATTTATTTTTATTTCAAAATTACAATAAAGTTCTCTAAATATCTTATAATTGCTTCATGTTGCAAGCACAAATAGAAAAACATCAATAACAATAAACTGTAACAACAGTGGACAAACACAGGTTAAATTCATTTTTGATATTTTAAAAACTTAACAGATTCTAAATAAACTTCACATTTTGAAAATGATGAATATAAAATTTTACCAGGTACCTTGATTTCTGAACAGAGAAAGTATTTTGCCAGAAATAGAGGTCATGACAATAGGTCTTTAACCGGAATATGGCACTTAAATTTAACACATAATTCACTGTCCATTAGAATTCAACCTACACCATGAGAACATGATGCTTAGACTGCCCTCTGGTGGATGCATTATACATAGGCTACAAGAGTGTCAATATAACAAATCCATAGTAGTTGTGAGAGGAGCTCAATGGACACGGCTTGTCAAGGGATCCCACACACAAGGGCACAAATTCCGTTCAAATTCGGATGACAGGTGACAATATGTTATATTAGTCTACCTGCTTTTTAAAAATCTCATATATATTTCTCAACATTCATTTAATGAATTTTTTACCTGCCCTTTTTGTGTATTTCATTTAATGAAATACACACAAAAATAAAAGAATAAAAAATAAAACACCACTAAGCTGTAGACAATTAGCCTTCCAACTCTTGCCAACCTTTTAAACATGCAGCAGGCCTATCCATTATATTTAGCAACGCGGTTTCTCGCATCTATTCAAAATTTGAAGACAATTTTGTCTAAGTCTAAGAATGTCTGTTTAAGAGGACTAAACGTCCACGTATAGGTCTACTGTTTCAGGAATGAAAAACGTGAATGTAAAAATACGCGAGTGAATTCGACACATTTTTTCCGTGAGTGACTGCTATGATATGATGGACAGTGATAACGGATCAAAACATCTGACAAGGCGATGTAAAAAATAGAGTAGTGTATCAAGTAATTCTGACTAAATCTATGAAACTACAGCAGTAACAAATCTGTGTTAGCTGAATGCATTTAGCAGCTCCTACAGTTAAAGATAAAATACGTAATGCATTATTATTGAATTATTATACCATTAATAATTAACTTATTTAATCGGTAGTTAACTAGTTAAGTAAATAATTAACACTTCTTAACAGTTCTGGGCTTACTTATTTATTAAATGACACACAACTTTGTGACTTCTTCCACTATACTTGATACTGTATACTTGCTATACTTCATACTTTGGTACAGTAAAATTACTCAAATTTGATATAATAGTCATTTTATAATAAATGCTAAAGCAATACATGACAAACTAGGGAGTGAAAATGGCAACTGAGCTGAGGAGTGATCCTCTGCTGCCATCTACTGGTTATAATTTAATGTCATTTTCATCTTAAAAGTCTTTGTTTTCCAATAGGAGACACTTTTTTCTTTAAAGTGAATTTTACTGCACAACTGTAGAGTTAAAAAATAATATAGGCTTTAAAATATTTTAAGTGTTTAAAAAATGTGCATCATGGACAAACAGCCCTCAGAGCGTTAAGGGAAGTGTGTAATTAAAAAAATAAAAATAAATAAATAACAGTATCTCACAGAAGTGGGCATACCCCATTTGACATTTTTGTAAATATTTTATTATATCTTTCATGTGACAACACTGAAGAAATGACACTTTGCTACAATGTAAAGTAGTGAGTGTACAGCTTGTATAACAGTGTAAATTTGCTGTCCCCTCAAAATAACTCAACACACAGCCATTAATGTCTAAACCGCTGGCCACAACAGCGAGTACACCCCTAAGTGAAAATGTCCAAATTGGGCCCAATTAGCCATTTTCTCTCCCCGGTGTCATGTGACTCGTTAGTGTTACAAGGTCTCAGCTGTGAATGGGGAGCAGGTGTGTTAAATTTGGTGTTATTGCTCTCCCTCTCATACTGGTCACTGGAAGTTCAACATGGCACCTCATGGCAAAGAACTCTGAGGATCTGAAAAAAAGAATTTTTGCTTTACATAAAGATGGCGTACGCTATAAGAAGATTGCCAAGACCCTGAAACTGAGCTGCAGCACGGTGGCCAAGACCATACAGTGGTTTAACAGGACAGGTTCCACTCAGAACAGGCCTCACCATGGTCGACCAAAGAAGTTGAGTGCACGTGCTCAGCGTCATATCCAGAGGTTGTGTTTGGGAAATAGACGTATGAGTGCTGCCAGCATTGCTGCAGAGGTTGAAGGGGTGGGGGTCAGCCTGTCAGTGCTCAGACCATATGCCACACACTGCATCAAATTGGTCTGCATTGGTCTGCATCAAATTGGTCTGCATGGCTGTCGTCCCAGAAAGAAGCCTCTTCTAAAGATGATGCACAAGAAAGCCCACAAACAGTTTGCTGAAGACAAGCAGACTAAGGACATGAATTACTGGAACCATGTCCTGTGGTCTGATGAGAACAAGATAAACTTTGGTTCAGATGGTGTCAAGCGTGTGTGGCGGCAACCAGGTGAGGAGTACAAAGACAAGTGTGTCTTGTCTACAGTCAAGCATGGTGGTGGGAGTGTCATGGTCTGGGGCTGCATGAGTGCTGCCGGCACTGGGGAGCTACAGTTCAGCAGAGCATGATCCCCTCCCTTCGGAGACTGGGCCGCAGGACAGTATTCCAACATGATAACAACCAAACACACCTCCAAGATGACCACTGCCTTGCTAAAGAAGCTGATGGTAAAGGTGATGGACTGGCCAAGCATGAGCATCTGTGGGGCATCCTCAAATGGAAGATGGAGGAGCGCAAGGTCTCTAACATCCACCAGCTCCGTGATGTCGTCATGGAGGAGTGGAAGAGGACTGCAGTGGCAACCTGTGAAGCTCTGGTGAACTCCATGCCCAAGAGGGTTAAGGCAGTGCTGGAAAATAATGGTGGCCACACAAAATATTGACACTTTGGGCCCAATTTGGACATTTTCACTTAGGGGTGTACTCACTTTTGTGGCCAGCGGTTTAGACATTAATGGCTGTGTGTTGAGTTATTTTGAGGGGACAGCAAATTTACACTGTTATACAAGCTTTACACTCACTACCTTACATTGTAGCAAAGTGTCATTTCTTCAGTGTTGTCACATGAAAAGATATAATACAATATTTACAAAAATGTGAGGGGTGTACTCACTTCTGTGAGATACTGTATATATATATAACCCATTTTCTTGAATTATAAAATGTATGCAAGAAATTATACTTTATGCAAGTAACTTCAACAAGATCTTAATAAAGAATCCTTTTACGTTTAGGCTCTACAAGGGGGAAAAAAAAACCAGTAACATGTTCAGAGGGCAAAATCTCACTCCGGCCAGGCTAGAAAAGTTGGCAACCCTGGGTAAATAAGCACAACGTATGCTGCTGATGGGATTGTCTTGTTTACAAAGTGAATTAGGCCTATATAATCATGCTAATGTCTAATAATTGTGTCTAATGCACATGCACATCCATCCGTCCGTCCACTTATCATCCACACTTTTATTCCATTTAAGCCATTCCTTGAATTTCAACAGAAGAACACCAAAGAAAGCTCTCAAGCAGCTCTCATCAGAAGGGGGAGCCAACCTGGCAAAGAATAACGATGCATAAAGATAGAAAAAAATCTAGGAATACACAAAAAGGGAGCAAAAGAAGAAGGTGAGTAGAAAATGAGGAGTGGATACGTCAGGCTGTTTGAAGTCGGCATTGTATTGGGGCGTTATTGTGTCTGACGGCGAGCGATATAATGAAGATGAAGAAAGTTAGAGATGGGGCTGATGTTAATAATGCGTCGACCCCCCGTTGCTCCGACTCACCCTCTTCATCGCCTAATTGACCAGGCAGGGTCCCCTGAGCCCTCTGTTATTATTTATTAACAATTCAAAGATAAATTATTCAGGACTTGGAAAAGAAGCTAGCGGACAGAGGCTGTTAATTGAGCATTGGAAGGGAATGGCAAGGCCTCTGTCCTGATTTATCTCTGTTTCTTTCTTTGTCTTAACTTTATCATACTAAGTGCAGATCAGGCAGTACTTATCTTACTTAAGGAGCAGACCCATTTAACCCATTTGTGCCCAAATTTTTCTGAATGGTTTCATGCATATTGTTAATAGTGTCCTATGTGAACATGTTCTGCATTTATTTTCTCCATGTTTTTGTTTTTCTTGAAAATCATATTTGAATGTGCAGCAACTATAGTTGCTGGTGGGCAAATATGTTGTATGCACCCCTTCAATGTCAAATTTGAACAGGGGGAGAACATTTGGCTTGTAACTCTAACTTCTGGATCTCACTGTGAAATAAATGCTTTCTCTAGTTCATGTTGGCCACAATTATTGGCACCCAATTATTGCACCGTCCTTTTCCCACACTCAGAAATAAAGGTGCAAAAGTTGTCACTGGGGCGTTTGTACCTAAAGGGTCCATTTTGGTACTTTAAAGGTATTAGTACCTTTAGTGTATATTAGTACTTAAAGTGTATATTTGAACCTAATAGGTACAAAAGTGTACCTTTTGAAAAGGTACCGCCCCAGTGACAGCTTTTGTACCTTTATTTCTGAGAGTGCAAGATAACAGCTCTGAGTTTTCTCCTATAATGACTCAGTGACACATTTTTGTGTTGATTTTGATGTTTCATTATGCTAACAACATGTTAACACAAGTAAATGTTAAAACTAAATTAGTATGATTAACATTTTGCTAGCATGATGTTAACATATTTTAAACAAGTTGTTAATGTGATTAGCATGATGCTAGCAACATACTAACATGATTAACATGTTAGCATTAAGTTAGCATGATTAGCATGTTGCTAGCATTATGCTAAAAAGCTGTTTTTAACAAGAAGGTAACATGAGTAGCATGATGCTACCAACAGTATACCCCCATTTCCCCATGATATATGTTATATGTACTTACAAGTCATTTGCCCACCGGCAACTATAGTTGCCGCTTGGACATTTTTGACTAAGTATACAAAAAACTATAGATCTCTTGTACGAATTGTTTTGTTTGGATGATTCTAGAGACCTTCATGATTATTTAGATGTATATAAGTCAACAAAAAATACTTATTAGTAACATGAAAATGACCTTTCCTTGGGAGGGTTTGCCTTTGTCATGCTTCCTGAAAATAGGAGTAGGAAGTTGACAAAATCATGTGACAGGAAGGAAGTGAATACCACCCTTGAAATCCTTTATTTGGTTGTTAGCTTGCATGTCATTGAGGCATCAAACATGGAAAACACCTAGAAAAATATGTACAAATGGAAAATGACAACTATAAACTGCGGCAACTATAGTTGCCGGTGGGCTTAACTGGGTGGGTTTTAATGTTGTTTAGCGAAATTTCATGGACGAAATGTCAATTCCACACTATTGGAAATTTCACATGAAGATGAAATTTTCCAAATGCAGATTTTGCAACCAGTTGAAGTACAAAAAGCTGCTTGGTTTGAAAGGATTCCTTCACAGCTGTGATTGTTTATCTTTCTGTGGATTAAAATAATAAAGTGTTTTAAACTCAGTTATAACTGCAAATAATTGACGAGTTTTCTATACAACACATAGCAGCACACTAAAAACCACATCTTGGCCACCACCCAAAACAACTTTCCCAAAATAATTGTAAAAGCATGTGTACTAATATACCTGACCAGTGTTATTTTAGTATCATTAGTTACAGTTTTTATTAATATTGTGAATTAGATTATTTTTACATTTTGTTAGTTCAGGTTTTAGTAATTTTATTGTCTGTTTTGTTCATTATATATGCTTATTATTTCTATACCTCTATATAATATTTATTCATTTTTATTTCAGTATAATTTTTTGTTATTTTGGTACATCCAGCTAAACTAAGTGAAAATTAGAAATACTGCCTTGGCAGCTAGCTGAGATTTATTTATTTATTTATTCTTCAGTTGATATTTGTTTATTTATAACTTTTTTTTTTCCCAGAAAATTTAAAAATCTATTTAATCTAAAATTTTACAAACTTTTAAAGGAATATACAGGACATTTCAAGCTTTTTAAAAATAGTTTTTTTGATAAGTTCAACAGTCAAAATAGATATTGAAAACTGTAAATTGTTAGCGTTAAATTATTTATGACGTAATGTAATTTACAGTAAATAGGGATCCGGAGGGATCAGCCCTCCTGTTATACTGACAGAACAAGAAAAGCTTGAAAACTCTGCACACAGGATTTTCAAAAAAACGATCTTATTTTTTAAAATGTCTCATGCTTGTACGGCATTCTAAGTTTGATCAGCACGGTTCTCTTGGGCTTTAGATCATTAATAAACCAATCTTGATTCAAAGCAGCTAATGCTTAAAGTTTGCTTTTCACTGAAGTACAGTTTCTGCTGGGATATAATAAGTCAGAGAAATATCCCTCTGAAGGTCTTCTTTAGCTTGCTTCTCATCGGGGAATGGTTCATCAGAAGTTTTCAACAAGGTCCATACAAATCTCCAGTTGCCACAGCGCTACATACAGAGCCTTTAATGATCGCTGCTTTGGGGGAGAGAGCAGATGGGAAGATAGTTTAACTTTGCTCCCTTTATATTTGTATTTTTGAAGACATCACTGTAGACTTCACTTAATCTAAAAGTACATCAAAGCTTCGAACGCTGCTTGTGCTAAACATTTGTCTGGTCCTTATTACCAAAGTGTATGTTATGCCCGTGGGACACTGAAGAGTCTAAAAGGAAAAACAAACATGCGCCTTTAGCTCACAAATAACTGTTTATGCTGGTACAAATGAGCATTCTGGGTAAACAAATACTCTCGAATGCTAAAATTAAAACAGTTTTGGTGCCTTGTGACTTGGTGTAAATGATCAATAACAATGGTTTATCTCAGATCAAAAGATTTTAGTCAGGTGTAACGATGAACATCATATCAATAAATGAGTGGCACCAGTTTCTGCTTTTATGAGCACAGAACTGTACTGCTTCGAGAGTGGGTCCCGGTCCAAGGTGGAAACACCTCTCAGGAGACTCTGCATTTTGCTTGCTTGATCTATCCGAGTATATTCCGATCCGTCTCTCGCATGCTGTAAAAGCAGATCTCCAAACCCGCTGAGAAGCGGGTGAGTTCTGAAGCCCGGGCTGGTGAATAATAGAACAAAGAGAGAATGAGCCTTCTGAGGTTCTACTGCTCTTCAGTACCCCTCTGTTGAGCGCAGGGGGGAAGAGGGTGGAAAGAGATCTGCCTTATCATAATAAAATGCACTGATGTGTGGAAAACAAATGTTAAAAAGACATCTTATTGTGTTGTTGTGATGTTCGGGTTAGATAACAGATGCCCACACATACACTTGCGGGGGATGATGGGTAAAAACTTAATCTGAGAGGATTTTGTGCGTATTCTTGAGTAGAGAAACAAAAGCCATCTAGGGCTGGGTGATACGTTCAATGTATAGTTTTTGCTGTCGATTGTGTGTTTTTATTAGGCAATTAAGTTTCAAAAATATGTATGATTAGTTCAGCAACTTAAGTATGATAGGGTTAAAGGGTTACTCCACCCCAAAATGGAAATTTTGTCATTAATCACTTACCCCCATGTCGTTCCAAACCCATAAAAGCTTTGTTCATCTTTGGAACACAATTTAAGATATTTTGGATGAAAACCGGGAGGCTTGTGACTGTCCCGTTGACTGCCAAGTAAATAACACTGTCAAGGCCCAGAAAAGTCAGAACAGTTCATCTGCCATCAGTGGTTCAAGCTGAATGTTATGAAGCGGCGAGAATACTTTTTGTACGCAAAGAAAATAAAGTGATATTTTGGAGAATATCCGCTGGACACAAGCAGCGTACGCTGTTCTGTATCAGCCGCACCATAACTCGTCGCTTCATAACATTCAGATTGAACCACTGATGGCAGATGGAGTATTTTGACGATGTCTTTCATTCTTTTCTGGGCCTTGACAGTGTTATTTACTTGGCAGTCAATGGGACAGTCACAAGCCTCCCGGTTTTCATCCAAAATATCTCAAATTGTGTTCCAAAGACGAACAAAGCTTTTATGGGTTTGGAACGACATGGGGGTAAGTGATTAATGACAAAATTTTCATTTTGGGGTGGAGTATCCCTTTAAGACGGATATTTGTTTTGTCTCTTTTTAAAACCTCAAAATGGCTTTAGAGTTGATGAGTTGGATTCGTTCACACAGTCCATTACAAAGGATTGATTCAAAACTGATTTATCGATTTGTTTGTGTTTTAAAGTGACTGTTCAAAAGTTTGTCGATGCAAAGTTTTAATTTTTTTTTTTTTTTACAAATATCTCTTACAATCAACAAGGCTGCATTTATTTGATCAAACATACAGTAAAAACAGTAATATTTTGAAATATTATTACAACTTAACCATTTTGTATTTGAATATATTTTAAAAGGAAGATTTGCTGCTCAAGAAACATTTCCATTTCCTAATTTTATAAATGTGCTGCTTAATATTTTTTTGTGGAAACCTTGATTCATTTTTTTTTTCAGGATTCTTTGATGAATAGAAGATCAAAAGAACAGCATTTATTTGAATTTAGAAATAATCTGTAACATTATAACTGTCACTTTTGATCAATTTAATGCATCCTTACTGAATTAAAGTATTGTCTTCTAAAAAAATGCAAATATGTCTTGTAATACATATTATACTGTTTCAAAGTTTTATTGTAATATATGTATTAGTATTGCACATTTCACTGTGCATTTTAGGCTATTGTGATAAATGTTGTTTATATAAGAGAAAACAATTACATTTAATTCGTGTGTTCATTTAGTAAAAACTGTGAAAATTTTAACTAATTGACTCATTTTAATTAAATTTTTTTAAATATATTTTAACTAAATTTTTTATGTATTTTACTTCTTTCTTTAAAAATTTGGGATCTGATTGGCAACAATGGTTGTTTTGGTTAAAATTATGTTTCCTCTGAAAAGAATCCAATTTAAGCCATTTCAAACAAATACATAATAATCAAGATATATTTTGTGACAAGGTATATATATATATATATATATATATATATACTAAATGAACACACAAATATATATATATATATATATATATATAGTTATATCACCCAGTCCTACTGCCATCTGATCTCAGGGTTTGCCCCAAAAGGCTGCATGAATAATATTCCAAGATGGGAGTCATGAAGTCCCGTGGGGCACCAACTTACTTTTGAGCATCCACAGAAGAGCGAACAGACTCTTTGGTCATCACGTAGAGCGATTGAAGTTTTGGCAGCTTTGACGCTTCTGCCCCGATGATTATACACTTCATTAGAGCTGTCAGTCATTTGGCTCCTATGACAGAGCGGCACTACAGGGCCCCCTCAGGGCTTAATCAATGCAGCGTCCCAAGGAACATGCCATTGAACAGATAACAGGGAGCGTACGCCCTACCCAAATGTGCCCAGATGGCTGTCACTGATCACAACACTTCTCTATCTTTCAGTATTTTATAACTTAGATAAAGCTATCGTTTAGTTTATACAATAATAACACTTCAACTCCAGGGCCTTAAAGGGATAGTCCACCCCAAAATGAATATTTTGTCATTTTCTCTGGTCTTTCCAAACCAAAAAGATATTTTGAAAATGTATCAGTGCTTACTGTGCTTTCTTTTGTCCATAAAAAGAAAGTCAATGAGGTCCAATGTTGTTTTGGGCCTCATTAACTTTTATTGTAAAAACAAACACAGTTGTTCAAAATGCCATTGTGTTCCACAGATGCCAAAAAAGCCATACAGATTGGAAATGAGATAAATAATGACTGAATTTTCATTTTTGGTTGAAAAATCCCTTTAAGAACGGTTATGTAGCAAACTCCCTTAGTACTTCTGAAATGTTAATTATGCAATTAAAGTAACAAAAGCTTTGTTTTTTGTTATTATTCACCGTTAATTTAATATAATCTCTTTTTGTCTCAGCATGTACAAATCATGATAAGCATGAAAAATAAATGGACAGATGGCCGCCAATCTCCAACCTGAGTAACTGGAACAATGAGATATCCTTCATATTGTGTTTCGCAATGCAAATACATCAGGAACAAAATAAAGGGCTAAATATAACATAACAAAATAGACTTTGAAGAAAAGTTCTGCAGACAGAGTTCCTTTCAACAATATACAGAGCGAGTGTTTCTCAGTACTTCGTGTTATTCAGAGCATTCCTCTAAATATTTTGAGAGAGTGAGTTGAGATGAAAAGAGCAGAAAACAATGAGGCTGCACCGTTGTTGTGGCGTCGGTAAGCCCTGGCTCGTCTTGTCTTTGTGTCTGCTCCAAGGGGTCCCAAAGACACCCGCACTGGATCCAGCAAAGACCATAATTGTGTTCCCTAAGTTTTCTCCGGGTGGGTCCTGGTCAAATGTTTTGACGCAACCTCAGGTGGCATTTATACATTAAATGTTTTAGTTCAAATATATAATAACGTTCAGAAATTTGGCCTTTGGGGTTGGTAAAATTTTTAATGAAATCATACTAATTTGTTAATTTGGTGCTTAAGACATATTTCTTATTTTTATAAATGTTATAAGCAGTTGATTATTATTATTATTATTATTTTTTTTTTTGTAAACTGTTATTTTTTTTCAAGAATGAATAGAGAATTTAAAATAAAAATCATTTGTTTGGAATAGAAATCTCTTGTAAAATTATAAATGTCTTTATGGTTACATTTGATATAGTTAATGCATCATTGCTGAATAAAAGTATTCAATTCTTTATAAAAAGAATGTCTTACTGACATCTGAACAGCATTTGTAAGTAAAAATGCTGCTTTGTTTTACTGTTATATTGGTGCATATAAATTACAATCATTAAATATCATTCTTCTTTCTGTTTAAAAAAAATTTTAAATGAAAAAACTTAATTGCAAATACATAAATATAAGTTGTTTACAAGATTGACCACAACAGTGTTCCCTGGTATGTTTACAAGTGGGTTCTTATCAAACATTTTGATCCAACTTCACCGTAAAACCCAATAAGTTAAGAAGACTCAAAACATTTGAGGAAACTTATTGCCTCAAAACATTTGAGTAAACGAACTCAAATTTTTTTTAAGTTAGTAGAACTTAAAATCTTTATGACAAGTGGGTTGGAGAGCCATGGGAGCCAATCCAAGCCTCACTTCCATGATCCCACCCCACTCATCACAATGATAATTATATACAACTTGCTTCCATAAACAGCACATTCATTCTGATCTTTACAGTTAAGTGCTAGTTTGCACTTACACGCTAATGTGTAACAGCACACTGACACATTAATGTAGTTATCTAAAAGACTCACAACACATAAATAGTCAAACAACATGCATTGTATATAGTCTTTAAGTTTTGCTATCCATCCTCAACCTAACCACAGGCTCTACTCTTCACCACAATGGTAACACTACAAAACCAACATACCAGAAATATATGTAAATCTTAACGTAACACAACATTTAAGTACAAACTTGTGTCTCTCTATGTTAATCTTGTGCAAAAACACACAAAATAACACTTAATTTCTGCATTTATTTTCCTTGTTGTCTGATGCAAAGCATGCTGGGAACTAGAAAACGCAATCATTTTAAGTTTACAGAACTTATTTAAATTAAGTCTAATGAACTTTCATTATTATTTGAGTGAAATTAACTCAAATTCATTTCACTGTTCGGTTTTACAGTGTTGGTTGGTAGGTTGTAATGACTGACTTATCTTTCAATTTAAAATTTTTATATGACACTTCTTATAATATTGTTCCAACACAGCTTAACAATGAATAGAGCACACCAGTGAGCAAACCAGAGTATGTGGCAGAGGAAAAACTCCTTAAGATGTTTAAACCTTTGACCCGATATCTATATTCATAGATACTCATAGAAAGTAATGCATCATCCCTTGGTTCCAGCTCAGTTATCTTTGAAGCTGATGCCGCAGTAGCTTCAGAGCGGGAGGTGGGGGTCTGATAAAGAGTTCACGACTCTACCTGTGGGACGATATTCCATTCATCTATTCATAGATGATAGATCATAGGCATCACTGAGATTGAGCTCAGGTGATATGGTCGGCCATGGGCGGAAAGAAATAATATTTGCTATGTGGCAACTTTTGGCCACATATTTTGATAATGCTTTCCTGTAGCTCAAATAGTAGAGCATGGCGCTAGCGCACGCCAAGATCATGGGTTCGATTCCCAGGGAAAGCAAGAGCTGATAAAAATGTAAAAATTGTAACTTGAATGCAATGTAAGTCGCTTTGGATAAAAGCGTCTGCTAAATGCATAAATGTAAATGTAAAAACCTTTCAATGGTTTTGATTGGCTAAGATGTCACAGTGAATATTATTTGTAGTAGACACTGATAACTATTTTAAACTCTATCATTTACTCACCCTTATGTTGCTCCAAACCTGTATTTTTATTATTTAATTTTTTTTTCTGTGGAACATAAAAGTAGATATTTTGAACTGTGCCGGTTCCCATTGATTTCCATTGTATGGATAAAAAAATACAATGGAAGTCAATGGGAACCAAAACTGTTCGGTCACCAACATTTTTATTTTGTGTTCTGCAGAAGAAAATAATGCATATAGGTTTGGAATGACATGAAGGTGTGTAAATGATTATTCCTTTAGACTTAAAACATATTAAGTCACCATATACACTGCTTTATAAAATGCAGATTGCACAAACAACAAAATCAACAATGCAAATGTCAAATATATAAAATTCAAATTCTATTGTAAAGCAGCTCTAAAAAGGCATTAGCGTCTTTTTAAAGACGTGTTAAATTTATTTTCAGGTCAACAAATCATTTTATTTTATTAATTCAACTCAATCCCTCAAGTCAGAACTTTGTTTTGTTTTTGTTTTTTTTTTGCATAGGAAGATGCTTATGATGAATTCAAGCTTGGTGGAGACAGCAAACATGGTATATATATGTACACGTAAGGACATTAAGCACATTTCACAATAGCATATTAATTAGAACATTATTAATTAGTGATTATTTTATCCGTTTTAGATGCTACTCCACAGTCTTCCACTTGAGGGAGCTGTGCATTGAGATGGAAGTGGGAACAAAGGAGGGTTAGTCAAACATCTCTTGGTTTTTATTGTATTTCAGGTCAAATTTCCCTCAGAGGATCATTTATTATATATTTCTATTTTATAAAGACCTTATCTTCAAAAAAAAAAAAGTTACAATGTCAACTTCAGATGACAAAAAGCCTAAAACAACACAGAATATGACTTCCCAGACATCACACGCTCACATCTCCAGGCCTGGATTTGGAGGTAAAGACCTTAGTGAGTGTTCACTGTGTGGCCGAGATTATACTCCCTCATAATGGAGTTAAACACTGCAGTCAGCAGATGACACAGCGCAGGGCTCAGTATGTTGTACACAGTGGCTTTGGAGCGGCAAGTGTGAATAGAGGGACAGATTTAATGCCCCAGCTCGGGATGGATTAGCGCGCTAAACTGCAGCCTTCGTCCTGTAGTCTCAGCAAACTCTTGGGGGGCGATAACCACGGTGAAAAAGGGTCTCACGTACAACCCATACGAAACAGGATTATCTCCCTTCTTCCACCACCAACCCTTTGCGTGATCTCATTCTATATTCCACGTGCCACTTGCCTTTCTTTTGTCCTGCAGTTTGAGGAAGCATCTCCGTTTGCCGTTTTAAAAACGCATGCATGTGCCAGATAGGCGGAAATGCGGGCCTGGTTCATGGTCAATGTCGGGGGGCTTGATGTGGTGAAGGTAATCCAGGTTGATCTGGTCTAATCTGTCACAGATATGCAGCTGAATGATGGTGACCACCGAGCAGGAGCCCGAAAAGGAAGAGGGGCTGAAAACTGGATTATGGCGGTACATTGGCGTAAACTGACTGGGTTTATCTCTTAAATGCTCCAAAAAACCCAGTTTGGCTTTTGCACAGCAGAACCGTCTGTGTTTATGTGAAGGAAAAGGCATTGGGGAGCGAAATGGAAAGTTTCGGGCTGCCAAGATAATCTTTGAGGCCAATACGACAACATTTCACTTCAATTTGTGCTTTAAAAACTAATTATGGTATCATTCAGGGAGAGATAATTCTTCATGGATAGTTTCCACTCAAGCAGTGAGTGACTGCTAGAGTGTGGCTAGTAATGCGCTTCCACCGCACTTGCTGCCTAAACCCAATTATGGTGATTTTATACATGATTAGCGAATAGTGAGCTAGACATGAAAATATGACTAATTGTCGGTTATTTTCAGAATTTGAACGTCTGTCTCTGGCTAATCTGTGCGCAGTCATAAACCTGTAGCCACAGGCCTCCACGTCTGCACGAGCTTACACACAAAGAACCACACATACACTGCAAAACATTATAGACCCTATGCCTACTTTTCCAGTTAAAATATTGAAAAATCTTTACACAACAGGATAGATTTACTTGGGAAGCAACACTCCATGTGATATTATGACTTGTTTTCAGAGAATATTTTTGATATGTATTTTGTCACTACCGTTCAAACATTTGGGTTGATGTTTTTGAAAGAAGTCTCTTATGATCATGTTTATTTGATTAGAAGTACAGTAAAAATGGTAATATTGTGAAATATTATTAGAAATTATTGCATTATTTTATTTTTTAAACATGATTTTGATATGTAGAAATACATTAATTAATTTTTTCCCCACTTTTTTCACTCACTTTCACTTTATTTAATCATGTGATGACAAAGCTGAATTTTCAGTACCCATTACTGCAGTCTTAAAGGGATAGTTCACCCAAAAATGAAAATTTTGTCATTAATTACTCACCCTCATATCGTTACAAACCCATGAGACATTCGTTCATCTTCGGAACACAAATTAAGATATTTTTGATAAAATCTGAGAGATTTCTGACCCTCCATAGACAGAAACATGACACATTCAAGGCCCAGAAACATAGTAAGGACATCATTAAAATAGTCCATGTGAGATCAGTAGTTCAAATAATGTTATGTGTGCAAAAAAAAACAAAAATAACAAATTTATTCAATAATTTCTTATCTTCAGTGGCTATCTGTTTATCTGACCAATGGCAGACATGGGGGAGCACTTTAAGAAAAGTGTAAAAAAGGGCCCAATTTGTACCCACTGAGTTGATATGAAGAAATTTTCCATTTTGACCTGTTTAATTAAAAGTGTTTTACCTATAATTTGAATTATGCATTGCATTTTGTTGTTTTTTAGGGTTAAAGAAAATGTCAGAAAATAACCAGAACCTTTTCTGTATTCTACTGATTGTTTTTTCTTACGGAGAGTACGTGAAACAGATTTGGAAACAATCATTATTTTGCGTTATATTTGCTATCTGATGTGCTCACTTGGAGACTTGATTATTTCACCTGAGCAATTTCTGAGCAAAGAAAGGTTCTCCTGAGAACACAAATACAAAAAACAAACGACATTTAAAATCATTGACCGACAGCAAGCGTTCCTGCACACCCGTGCACTTTGTGTTCCTCGACTCTCAACCTCCCGACAATTACTCGTGTCTCCTCCAATCTCGCCTCGAGACCTTGCGGATATCGATCTGTGCACTTACAATGACTCTGGCAAGCATAAACAAACAGTCGGAGCTACTCACGCACATTTACAAGCACGAGCTCCCACATCCCTAACCACAATCCACAGGGTGGAGGACCCGAAGCTCACAGAGAAAGATTCACAGACTGTGTGGATGCTCTAATGTTTATGTTTTGCAGATTAGCAATGATGAAAGAATTCCTTTTCATGTCTGGACTCGAACAACCCTTACACACACACACACACACACACACACACCCCGCCCGAGTGCAACACACACACACACACACACACACACACACACACACACACACACACACACACACACACACACACACACACACACACACACACACACACACACACACACACACACACACACACACACACACACACACACACACACACACACACACACACACACACACACACACACACACGACTCCCTTCACAAGACGAGACCTCCCTGATGAACACGGATCTCCTCTTCTACCATGGTGGACTACTGGTCAAGATCTTTAATACGTCACTCTCCTCATCAATGCGTATATGAGTTCATGTGAAAGGCTTCTATTGTTCCCCAGCAGCGTGACTGTGGTCTCTCTTGCTCTCTTTCTCTCTCTTTGAGCCATATGTTTGGCCTGATTTTTCCTTTCCCATTTTTTTTTTCTTTGTGGTGACTGAGATTATGATGTGATTTATTCATGTTGGGGTTCCCATGCCAGGAGCCTTCGCTATCTCCCCCACTTCCCTGCTGAGGAGACCAGCAGCGGCATATGTTGCGTTTCGGATGCTGGTGAACTCACCAGGATTTTTAACTAGCTTAACCTGGAAAACCTCTGTGTCAACCTGCTTCACCACAAACTCTGTGCTGGTCAACCATCTACAGGTTTAGCAGTGACCAGTATGGCTATGACCAACCAAACTATCATTAAGTAGTATGCACAATTCATCAGAAAAATAAACACAATTTTAATAATGGTTAACTGTAAATCAAAGGTTAATAGCATATAAGCCTTTCAATAATGATAACCAGTCTTAAGAACGCAGTCTAATCCACAGATGTGTGGGATTGAAAATCGAAAAAACATTCGAATCTGAAAATGTTGTTCTGAAGATGTATGCATTTCTTCCTTCTGTGAAACAAAAAATAAGATCATTTGAATAATGTGTTAACTGTTTTTGTCTATATAATGAAAGTCAATGGGGTCCAAAACAACACTGCACCCAAATGACTTAAATTCAGTGTTATATTAGTATTATCCATCCATCCAAATCTTCTGTAGGGTCGCATGGGAGCGGATTTCAGGATTATTTATATACTATTATTTATGAATATTTTGAATTATCTTTTATTTGAATATTTTCAGTTTCAAGTTTTAGTAATTTTTTGTTCTTTTGTCATTTTTATTAGTTTTTGTCTTTTTTTTTTTAATGTTTATTTTCATTGCATTTTTAACTATTTTATTTCAGTAGGTGCCAAAGCAACATTTGACATTTTCATGTAGGTTTTTAATGTAATATTTTTATTTTATTTTATTTCAGCTTTTTTATTTAAAATATAATAGTTTTAGTGAACAATAACAACATTGCAATAACAATATCGCTTTCAATTTATGGATGGAAAAAAAAAATAGACTTTTAAAAAAAAAATTATTTTGTACACCACAGAAGACACAAAGTCATGCAGGTTTGGAATGACATGAGGGTGAGTAAATAATGACAGATTTTTTATTTTTGGGTGAACTGTCCCTTTAAGAAACATCACCTAATATCTTTGGAACCAAATCAAAAAGAATTGGCTGTAATTTGGAATTATTTTAGATTCGATAGACATGGCGCCAATCATTTGCGCCGAGACAGTGTAACACCCAGTGTACACTGCAAGAGAGTGGGGCTGCAAAACTAGAACAAGGCGTAGACAGAGTGTAAATAAGAGATTTATTGTGCAGTGTAGGCTCCTTTGTTGATTATAATGGGATGGAAATGGTTTAGTATAGTCACATTGCTCCATTTCTGAATGTAATTTATTTAAAATTTGAATAACAGTTTTGTTTTTTATGCTGCCAAGAGGACCAGTGTCACGGTGCACACACAGCAGGGAGGAACGAGAACCACGGAGACAAGGATGAACTCAAATTATACATTCTTTAATAATATCCATTAGGGCAAGACAAGGCAGGGCTGAGACACACAGAATGTAAGGAGTAGACCAGATGAAAAGGAACTAAACAGCACAGGAGGCCACGGCGGTGCAGGGAGCACAGGAGCCCTCTCAGGGCTATCAACAGGAGCCCTCCTTGGGCTAGGCTTGGAAGCTGAGGCCCTGTCTGGGCATGACATGAGATCCACAGCCCTCCTTGGGCTGAATGTGGTGACAGGGGCCCTCTCAGGGTTAACTCAGGAACCGCTTCCATAGAAGCAACAGGAGAAGCAGGCGGCTTGGGAATGGCTTCCGCGGCCATGACTAGAGAAGCCATCTGCCCCAGGCGAGCCTCCACGGACAAGACAAGACCGACAAGACTGATAAAACTGTTCCTATAAGACTTTAAAATGGCTTGACTCTGGTCAGGGGCTGGAGCCACAGCCAGCAGGCTGGACAGATGAACGGCCGCCAGACTTGACTGATGATCGACCGGCAGGCTTGAGTGAGCCACGACTGGCAGGCTTAACTTTGTTGCGGCCGGCGAACTTGACTTCGGATCGACTGGCAGGCTTGAGTGAGCCGTGAACGGCGGCAGGCTTGACAGTGGAGCCGCAGACGGCGGCAGGCTTGACCGTGGGGAAAACAAAGAGGAACCAACAAAAAAACAAAACGGAAAATAAAACAGTGAAAAAAAGGCACCGCTCACTCTCTGTTTAGGTCTGGTCTTCTGTCACGGTGCACACACAGCAGGGAGGAATGAGGACCACAGAGACGAGGATGAACTCAGATTATACAGTCTTTAATAATATCCAACAGGGCAAGACAAGGCAGGGCTGAGACACACAGAACACAGGGAACGTAACGAGTAGACTAGACAAAAAGGAACTAAACAAGCAGGAACAAAATACACAGGATAATTAAACACACAGCTGAACGAAATCATAATCAAACTAAACAAGGACAGGAAAATGACCAAATAAGGAAACAGGAACAAACACGGGGAAAACAAAACCAAAACAACCAGTGTGAAGCTGGTCACTGACTTGATTTACTGTTGCATGAAACCGTGATAAATAAATTCAGAAACAAACACATTCAAAAATTCTGAAAGTTCCCAGCTTGCTTTAGGTGTGTAGTCTTAAAAAAAAAAAAAAAAAAAATTATATATATATATATATATATATATATATATATATATATATATATATTATACATTAAACATTGTTATACATTTTTTATATATATAATTTTTTATGCATAAGAATTTTCATGTAATAAATAAATGTATTGATTACATACATTTTTATTATTAATAATAATTGTAATATTCATATATTAATTATTTGTATTAATAATTATTATATCAATAATAATGAATTAAATGCGATTAGGAATGACAGTTTTTTAAATAACTTTTCAATCCTTATTCAGAGTTCCGTATTGCTCACCATGTGATTCACTTTTCCCCTGGTTCTCTCCACGTTGGTGGATTTGGATTAGGGAATCCCGTGGTTGAAGGGGGGACATGCTCAGGCAATTTGTTTCCCATTATTTTAATGTAAGGGCGACTTCTTCCAAACAAAACAGAATTGCTGGCAGCTGAGCGGGCCTCTGGTCGGTGCCTGCAAAGTTAAGATCTGAGGACTTCTCTCCCAAACTCTGAGTCATATTTAAACGGGAAGATAAGTCGCAAAAGACACTGAACATTAATCATTAAACGTTAGATCCTTAGGGCATCTATAAATCACTCTGAGCCCTTTCACCTCCCATTAAGTAGTATGTGGATCTAGCCAAGTCGTAATTTCTACATTCATCAGATGTTATTGTTTTCTTTGAATGCAGTGTAATGAGGCAATAACAAAATGATACAAGCGAAATGCAAGGACGGATACGTTTGTTCTTAGGAAAAGTGTTTGTATGGATTTGTGTTGCTGGGTGAGCCTTGTTTTGAATAAGTGTCAAAAAAAGGTTCGTATTCTGAGCAAGAACTTCCTGAAGCTTAGTTAAACGGTATGACCAAACTTTCATATCATGAAAACACTATATCAATTTATTTACATATATTATTTATATTGATTTATAGTTACTTTTGTTGAAAATTCAGCATAAATGGTTTATATAATAATACTAATAATAATTAACTTTATTTGTATAACAGCTTTCATATGTTTCAATAACCATGTGGCACTTTACAAATTAAAAGTACTTCATCTCTTATTATTATTAGTGTCTATTTTTATTTATAATTTGGATGCAATCCAAAAAAAAAGATTATTCATAACCAATGAGGTAATTATTTTAAATAAATGCTGTTTATTTGAACTTTCTATTCATCAAGGAATCCTGAAAGAAACTATGCACTATGCTTTCCATAAAAATATTAAGCAGCACAAATGTTTTTAACATTGATAATAATAAAAAAAATGTTTCCTGAGCAGCAAATCTGCAGGATCACGTGACACTGACGACTGGAGTAATGATGCTGAAAAATTCAGTTTTGCATCACAGGAATAAATTACATATTAAAATGCATTCAAATAGAAAACGGTTATTTTAAATTGTAATATTATTTCTCAATATTACTGTTTTTACTATATTTTTGATCAAATAAATGCAGCCTAAAACTGCAAAAACAGCTTCAGATTATGTAAGACTTGATTTAAAATACTCTAATATACATATATATATATATATTATGACAACTATTCTTTTCTTTGTGTGTCAAGTTTTTCCTCATCTTGACCAAAAGTTGGTATATATGGTCATTTCGAAGGGTCATATGTCAGACATTGTTGCAGCCAGACGTCATTTTCTTGAGTATAATCTGTCTGTTCTTCCTTGTAGTGGGCGCCTCTCATCTTTGTCATTAGGTGAATTGAGGCTTGTTTGCACAGAAAATCATCTTACCATTTATACTTAGACTCTACCTGCCAAAAACTCTCCAAGCAGGATGAGAAGCCCACCTCCCTCGAGCCTGTATTGGAGGTCTTATCTCTTGGATAGATAGGCTGTGATTGAAGCCTTACTCCAGCCAGCGTAGGAGGGATGATCTCCATACTCCAGGCCCAGAGGGTTGCGACCATTCGGCTGCAGTCTGTGATATATGAGCTCTACCAGGTGCTGACACTCAGCCTGAAGCAGAAGTGCAGGGGTTATTTAGACGTAGTGCAACTTTACCATGAGCGCCGTGATTCACACCCGCGGAATGACAGCATTGGATTACTAAGCCTCTATGAATCCCTCTGTCTGTCTGTCTATTTCTCTCTCTCTGTCTGTCTGTTACACAATAATTTTAAATTAATAAAATGATTTTTGTTTAATTTAAATGTTTGTTTAAATGCACCTGTTTAATTTAATTGAAATGCATGTTTAATGTAAATGCATTTGTTATTTTTAATAATTGAATTGAATTTCCTTAAACCCTCTTCATTCCCAATTGTGAAAAGTATCAGAAAGTGATGTCTATCTATCTGTCTGTCTGTCTGTCTGTCTGTCTATCTGTCCGTCCGTGTTCTATCTATCTGTTATAGGTTTTAAAATTGTAATAATTTATATTTATTTGTGTAAAAAAAAAAAATACAATTTTAAAAGGTAAATGTATTTGTGTTAATGCATTTGTTAAATTAAATATTAAATTAAATTAAATTAAATTAAATTAAATTAAATTAAATTAAATTAAATTAAATTAAATTAAATTAATTAATTAAATTAATTAAATTAATTAAATTAAATTAAATTAAATTAACAATTCAATTCAATTAAAGTCTTCCTGATATTTCTGTGAACTACTGAAATGTTATAATGCAAATTTCTGCAAAACCTTCTTTGCTAATTTTTTTATGAATCATTTTAATTTAATAAATTATTGACGTTTTAGAATGTTGAACAAAATCATTAAAATAGTGATTAGAAAATGACAGAAAGTCAGCTTTGGGTTCCGCATGAATATTTGGAAGCAAAAAGTTTTGTATTATTTATTCTAGAAAAGGCGTGGGTGGCCCGTAAGGAAAAGCTGTGCCACCCGACCTGTCACACCAGAATTATCACAGAATAAAATTTAAATGTAAGCAGTGTTTCATGTGCTACTTTTCAGCCGCGGCGATGACAGCGCGCGATGGTTGCACGCGCACTCAGCGCGCCCAGTGTAGCCGGCTTCATTAACAAATGACTCTTATGAACCGGTTCTTTTGGAGTCAAAAACACAAAGCGCAGCCCATTCACTAACGAATTGTTTTTGCATTTGTTCGTGATTCAGATACTGCTTCTCTGTTTATTCAGAAGTCCTCTGAGAAATCTAATCCCGTCCGGATATATCTGAGATTCATCCCGTGATTGTTTGGTGATCCGATTCTCCGACCGCTCGCGCCACTTTCATCATGGATATAGAGGCCTTTCTGCCATATCGGACGAAACAATAACATGAAATCAATAAGAAGATGCCGATCACGAACACTAATAGCAGAGTTAGGTAAGAATCTTGTATTGCAGTTTTCTCGATTGTTAACATAATATAACTGATTTTAGTTGGTCCATTTTCCCAAATCATTAATTCAGTTCTAAAAAAACATTTCTCAAAAAGTTTAACAATGAGTAAGTTTAGCATTAGGTAGAAAAACTGATGACACCAATCAGAATCGCTGCATCCTAACAACGGAGAGAGGAGAGAGCTGAACGAATAATATACATGGGTTTTATATTTACACATTCAGTATAATTACAGTACAGTACCAGTACATTAGATGATGGAAATTTCACTCTTCGGTCCCACTTTATATTAGGCGGCCTTAACTACTATGTACTTAAATTTAAATTAATCATTTGATACAAATGCACTTATTGTGTATATAAATGTTTTTACATTGTACTTATATTTTTAAAAATACATATATGTAATCACATCTGTAATTAATTTCTGCAATTACATTTATAATTACACTGTTGACCCATCCCTTACATCTTAATCCACCCTTAAACCTACCCAGACCCCCAAACCTGTCCCTAACCTTACCCCACCTTCCACCTCAATAGCAGTAAAAGTGTTTTGCAATACAATATGACCACAATAAGTACATTATACTTATTTTTTTATCTAAGTACATAGTAGTTAAGACCACCTAATATAAAGTGTGACCCACTCTTCTATATATACAGTAAACTGTAGCACATGTTGTACACCTTCAAACATGTGACCATCAAATTTTATGTGTTACCATTTTTTTTATGTGTACTGCATGTTTGCAGAACTGAGAATGACAATGAACATGAATAAATACACAAAGAAGTAAAACTAAATAAAAACAAAAAATAGATGTGATGAAGACCAAGTTCCAGTGAAATATCTTCATATGGCTTTAAGTCCATCATTATGGTGTGACTGAGTGACAGTTTCTCTGCAGATGAAGATGTTGTGGGATGTGATGCATCTGAAATACACAACTGAGTTTAGAATTACAGTGTGTCCATTTGTTTATGTAAAAAAAATTATGTTTACGAAGGCCAAAAGTAGCAAAAAATGGACAGTACGTGAGCCCTTCACAATCTTAAAAGAAAAAAAGTGATATAAAGTCATGGGATAGCTTTATAAAACCAAGTAATAATTAAAAAAAAATTTGAACAGTATGGATTATAAATTCAATCAGTAATGAGGTGCTTTGACAGTTACAGATTTGAAAAACAAAAGGGGGGCGGGAATAAAGAACCCTAAACTCTAACACAAAGAACCATCTCAGCATAAAAGGGTTCTTCAGGATTCGTATTACTACAGGTAAAGAACCTTTAAAGAACCATCTTTTTTTTTAGAGTGCACAGTGCGCTTCAAATCAGAAAAAACTCCAGAGACAGAATGAGTCTGTTTTTCTTAGTGTCGTCTTCCTGTGCATAAGGGCCCTCATGGTCCTATCTTTGACCCGTCTGTGTGTTCCTGTCCAGGAGCTGAACCGTGGCCTGAGTGCCCTTATCTGGTCAAACTGGGCGGCGGGGGAGTCTTTGAAGCCACACTCATGTAGCGATGTAATCAGCAAGCTGCTGTAGGGTCTCTGCCCCATCATCCACAGCAGCATCCTCTCGGAAGCCCTTTCTGACTGCATCGCTCAATGTGTTTTACTGTAGAAGAGGCCAGGGAATCACACCGGACGATCGCTACAAGGTCACGTAACGCTTTTCTACCTCTAGTTTTGAGAAATGTTTTGCTAATCTTTTCCTGATAACCTGGTCAGCCAAACTCCAGGGATCCAATCATGAATTTCCCAGCCTTGACTGAAAAATAAATAAATAGCCTAATCTAATGAGAAATAGCATATCAAAACAACTGCCCTGAATTTTTTCCCTCGTTTTTTGGGACTGGTTTTGCAGAAGTGAGAACAGTATTTATGAGTAGGAGAATGATAATTTAGTCAGTTGGTCATTAATGCGAAATGGTTAATGAAGTGGAATTATTATAGCATTTCTGTCCTCATTATAGTTTTTTTTTTTTTTTTTTTACTGTCATATAAAAAAATTGGGGTCGGTAAGTTTTTTGACACATATTATTTAGCAATTTGTTCAGCAAAGATGCTTTATATGAAACAACAGTGACAGTAAAGCATTTATAATATTACAAATGTAATTGTGTTTTGAACTTTCTATTAATCAAAGGATCCTTAAAAAAATTGTGTCATGGTTTCCACAAAAGTATTAAGTAGCAAAACTGTTTTAAACATTGATAATAATACAAAATGTTTCAAATTAGCATATTAGAATGATTTCTGAAGGATCGTGTTGCACTAAAGACTAAAGTAATGATTCTGAAAATTCAGCTTTGCATCACAGGAATATATTATATTTTAAAATAATATTCAAATAGTAAACAATCATTTTTTATTGTAATAATAATTCACAGTATTCACAATGTGAGTCTTCTTTCAAAAAAAAAAAAATCTTAACAACACCAGACTTTGAATGTAATGACTGCAAACATCATGGAAATATATGAATTTCAGTTTTGAATGTTTGTGAAATTTATAATTCCGTGATTGACCCGTCTGAATGAAGCACTCCAGAGACCTGTGTAATAAAATATTAAATATTTCATATAAACAACCAATTTTAAACATATAAACAAGTCCAAAAAAATTCATTTAAAAACCATCAGTTAATTTAATATTTGACTGTGTTTTAGATGGCTAAATTTAGATTGTTTAAAATTAATATAATGTAAATTTTGATCATTGGTAAATATGGTAACAAGTAAGAAAGTTGACGCATTTTGTTCTCTGAATTGGGCTTTGCACCTTAACTTTGCAAAAATGTGCTTTTTTTCTTGGTCGCAGTGTCTTCGTTCTGTATTTTTTCTTTCTGTGCTCTTTGAAGTGCCTGTTTTAATTTGGAATCTAATGGAATCTGTGCTGCGATGTCTATCAGCTGTGTGATCAGAGATCCCATGGTGCAGTGCGGCGTGCCCCCGCACTCTAGTGAGTAGGAGTGCAGATAGCCGTGAAACAATAGCAGTGCCCACAGGGCCTTCTATACGTTCATTTCCAATGCAGATTGCACCAGCTTTGGCGCCATCGGGTTGTTTTAATATTAGCCGTACAAAAGCAGTTAACCTTTTCATTCTCCTCCACACACTCCTAAAGATTCCAAAAGAGGGATTTCACAGCGATGCCATAGAAGAACCGTTTTTGGAACCTTTCAGTGAACAGTTCCTAAAAGAACCATTTTTTTTTATCTTAGTGTGAAGAACATTTTTTAAAAATCTAAAGAATCTTTTATTACTGTAAAGGTTTCATAGGTGGCAAAGATAGATGCCATTAAAAAAAAAAAATCTTTATTTTTAAGATTGTGGTGCTACAACCAATTACAGAATCACTGGAAATGTCCTCTGGGAGGTCAGTTAGCCATCTTTTCCTATTCATATTAGCGTCAAGTAGCCTAACTCATTTTGGATGAGTGTTGAGATGTTTAGGACGATCCGACTTGATGGCCTGATTCTGCTGTCAGTAAATCAAAGCAGGTGGTTTCCTCTCCTGTGAGACGTCTGCACCGAGAGCTGCGCTCGAGGGTGAACAGGTTATGAGGGAGCGATGATAAAAGTCACGTCGTAAATCAATTCTCCATCTCTATCAAAGGCATATTTCATTCTTGTGTCTAGCATTTAACTAGCAGTGAGGTCATAAAAAAGATTTCCATCTGTATGGAAACTACACAGGATATGCGGCTTGCGCTCTTAGCCATATATTAATACAGTATTCACAGGCATAGGAAGTCATGTTCAGACACAGAAGGGTGGAGGGGAAACCCCGGCGTCTTTGAGACCCGCTTTATGTGCCGGCCCTGCTCAAAAAGAGCTCACTAATTGTTTATAGCAACTTATTTGCATGGAACAACTTTGCTATATTTGCAGATTTCATGTGATGTTATTCAAATTTGCAAGCAGTACTGGGATAGAAAATTTGTGGAAAAAAATTCACAATTAAAGAAACACATTGGGTAATTCAATGAATTCAATGTGAAATTTTGATAAATAGTATTTATTCCAGTAATCTTTGTTTTATTTATAATTACATTTTTTGATCCCACTTTATATTAGGTGGCCTTAACTACTATGTACTTACATTTAAATTAATTATTAGGTACAATGCACTTATTGTGTACATACATGTTTTTACTTTGTACTTATATTTTTAAAAATACCTATATGTAGTTACATCTGTAATTAATTTCTGTAATTACATTTATAATTACACTGTTGACCCATCACTTACACCTTAACCTACCCATCACTTACACCTTAAACCTACCCAGACCACCAAACTTGTCCCTAACCTTACCTGTATCCCACCTCAATAGCAGCAAAAGTGTTTTGCAATACAATATGACCACAATAAGTACATTGTACTTATTTATTTATGTAAGTACATAGTAGTTAAGGCCACCTAATATAAAGTGTGACCCATTTTTTTTATTTTACATTTTTATTCTAGAGTTGGGAGCTGAGAATCAGGCTGCATCAGTGTGGTCTGGAACAAATGACTCTTATGAACCAGTTCTTTTTAGTGACTCAGAAACATACTGTGCAACCAGGCTTGTTTTATTCTTGATTGAATCATTCTTATGAGTCGGTTCTTTTTAGTGAGTCAAAAACATACAGTGCAACCAGCCACGCTAGTCCGACTCGTGAGCAAATGACCTTTTGTTGTAGTTTGGTTGTTGACTGTTTGCTCATATGACAATGTGTGGTTAAAGATTCACATTATGGGTTTTGTCAGCAGTACTTCAAAAAAAAAATGGATTAAATTTTTTGATTTTTATGTATTGTTGTTGAAGTGAAAAGTAATTGAAAGTCAGGGTAGACATACCTTTATCAAGATTTTTTATTAAAATTATATAATTATTCTATAAATTATATAATAAAATACAGTGTACAAAATGTTTATACTATTTCAGTCTTTCTACTTCAGAATTTCAGGTTTAATTCAATGTGTTACTTATTGCTTCTTTGAAATGAATTGTCAAATTTACTAGAATTTTGAGTAAAAAAATTAATACAATTATATTTATATTTATTATACAAATAGCTCAGCATTTGGCAATTAAATTGCATTTATTTTTTCCAAATATTTATTCCTACTAAAAGAATCATCAGTGTAAAAGTTAAGGAAGTGGAATGTGTAAGATGAAACCATTATTCAGTGAATATCAGAACAGCGCAAACAGAAGTAAGAAATACATGCAAAATAAATAATACTATGTTTTCTTTTGTCCATACATGCTAATTGCATATGCATCTCCTTTTCCTTTCTTTGTCAAAAAATTTTGAAGCACCTGGAAAATTTCACAAAAACCTACTAACACTAAAGCTAATGAATATGATACATTTTCAAATCTGACACAGTGTTTCATCCCAATCTAGCAAATTATTCTAAGAGCGATAAATTCATTGCGGGCAAACAACCAGGGCAGATTCAAGAGACATGCTCAGATTTGGCGGTAATGAGTTTTTAAAAAAAGAGCCGCTCCTCTGTGACTCAGAGGTCTAGAGCGAAGCTTAAAACCCATGAAGATAAATAACACAGAGTTAGACCAGGATCTTTAATAGCGGAGAGTAGTTTCCCGGCCTTATCCGACGGCAAGACCAGGCTTCACCGCCGCCGCTTTGATGTGCGAACAAGCCTTTCTCTCCATCACAAACACAAGCACATACACATAAGTGTGCGAACATTGATCTTGATATGAATTGATATGCTGAGATGCCTCTCATACGTGCGGACGAATTGTTTTGAGCCGAGTAAATATGTGCGCAGCATTTTAATTTCATCATTATGATGTGGTTTACAGTGAAAGTTTATTTGTCAGAGGAAATTTGCCCTCGCTCCCGTTGCCGTAAAAGCGGGGAGACGTGTTTGTTACTTTTCTCTTAATAGGCTTGCCTTTCAAGGTTGTCGACCTTGGCTCTGATGTAAGACCCAGACACCCTCACATCAAAGCACATAGACTTTCTTTAGATAGATTTCTATCTCCGAGGAGGCTAGTGACTAGGCAGCAATCAATGAAGCATTTCTCTTTGATCTTTCTGCAATGATGCCAAATTTCATTGAGGCCAGTCACTTGCTAGATTTCATTATGTACCATTACGTACGTCTACTTTTATGATTGCAAAAATTTAGAGGCCATATGCAATAAAGCAAGATGGTGTATCTGATAAGAGCTTTTTCTCCTTTGAGAGCACTTGAGAAGTACACCTGTGCGGCCAGACACTCACACTCACACACACACACATACTTTAATATGAACCTGAAGATACACGGACATGTTTGCGGTGGATGTACCTCGCATAACGCAGGTGCACCCGGGGAGAATGGGGGCGTTTCCCCCAAACAAGACATCAACAGCCCGGAGGCGTTTGTTTGCACTATAGGGGCCACCTGTGGCCCTTGACTTGCCTTATTTTACCTCAGACTACACATACCTGCGGCGCTGATGGAAGAATGGTGGAGCTCACAGGTGTAGACATTTATTTGGGGTGGATGTGGCAAGCGTATTGTACTGACAACATTTTTTTTTTTTTTTTTGGCTGGGCTTTTCATAGGTTTACCAGAAACCATTGGCTCATTATTGTTTCTGGTAAACCTGTTAAAAGCACAAAAAAATTATTGTGATTATCTCTTTTATGTGATCAGATTTTAGTAGTGTATAGTAGTGCACACACATGCACGCACGCACGCACGCACGCACACACACACACACACACACACACACACTAACATTCAAAAGTTTGATGACAGTACAGTTTTTAAAAATGTTTTAATATCTCTCTTGCTCACCAAAAATAACTTGTTTCTATATATTAATATATTTTAAAATTTATTCATGTGATGCACAGCTGAATTTTCAACATCATTACTCTAGACTTCAGTGTCACATGATCCTTCAGAAATCATTCTGATAGACTGATTTAGTGATCAAGAAACAGTTATTATTATAATCACTGCTGAAAACAGTTTTGCTGCTTCATATTTTTGTGGAAATTGTAATGCATTTTTTATGGATTCTTTAATGAATAGAATGTTCAACAGAAGAACAGTTATTTGAAATAAAATATATTTTTTGGTAATAATTAAATAGTCTTTCTTACTCTTTTATGACCAATTAATCCAGTCTTTAAATTTCTAAATAAAAATATAAATTTTGGTCACACTTTAGTTTGGGGGCCAGTTCTCACTATTAACTATTAACTATGACTTTTGCCTCAATAAACTCCTAATTTGCTGCTTACTAATAGTTAGTAAAGTAGTTGTTACATTTAGGTATGGAGTAGGAAAAAGACATCAATATGTGCTTTATACTTTATAAGTACTAATAAACAGCAAATATGCTAGTAATATGCATGCTAATAAGCAACTATATATATATATATATATATATATATATATATATATATATATATATATATATATATATATAAAGCAACAGATTTTACCACTTGACACAAGCTGATACAAGGATTCTGAGGTTTGTAACATTCATTTGGTTAAAAAAAATCCCTTGTCTTCCTCAGAAAACCCCTAACACACATACAAACAAATTCATAGTAATAGTAATTAAAAGCAGGTTGTTATTCCCCACTTTTCCACACGTTGTGTAAAAGCGCTCCTCTTAATCTTCTGTCCCCTGCAGGCTCCTGGCCTCACTCTGCTCCGCTGTTTCAGATGCTTCTGGAGCTGATGTACCAGACACACACACACACACACACACACACACACAAAGCACACAGGTGGCTGGCCCGCTTCCAGAACACCGATATGGAAGCTACCTCTGAATGAGTCACTCGTACACACACACGCACACACACATAAAGGGAGATAATTCCCCTCGCCCACATGAAAGGAGCAGGCAGTGGGCCGCTTGCCAGGTCTTGGCTACCTGGAGACAAAGGAGCAGCACCTCCGGGTGGGTGTAGATGCTCATCTGGGAGCGAGCATGCTGACGGATGGTATCTACGACGTGTACATGTGTGGCCGTGCATGCTTGCGTGCATGAGTGTACAGACATGTGCATGATACGGGGTGTGCTGCCTGTAAGCTGTCTCTGTGTGTGTGTGTGTGTGTGTTCCCAGAGCGCTGCTCAATCACAACCTGCAATTAATCTGGCCAACATTCAGCCTTCCCTGTGGGCGAGACCCCACTCCCGTCGGCCTGCCACTGATCCCTGCGGTAGGGGTGGAGATGGTGGAGGTGTTTGGTGGGAGGGTGGGTCTGCCAGACTGAGGAAAGTGTGCAAGTACAGTGAGAAATCTCTAGTGTCTGAATTACTATTACTGAATTACTAAAAAGTATTCTTTGTTGTAGTTGATCCAGTAGGGCAAAAGCTGTTCCTTGTTTCCTTATTTAATTTGTCTGTTTACTTATTTATATAGTTAATTTGTTTGCTTGCTTATTTATTTGTTTGTTTATAATTATAATAATTACTATTATTATAGTTTGTTTACAAAACTTACAAAACTTTTACTTTTGAATGGTAGATAGTTCATTTACAGTGTTGGGGAAAGTTACTTTTAAAAGTAATGCATTACAATATTACCCTAAAAAAGTAACTAATTACATTACCTAGTTACTTTTTTATGGAAAGTAATGCACGATACGTTACTTTTGAGTTACTTTTTAGGGCTTGCTTGTTTGTTTTTAATACAAAAAAGTTCTTCTTTTACAAATGTAAGCACCCTTTTCACAACAAAAGTGAAATGAATATGCCTCAGGCTGAAGGAAATGTAAATTCATGTCTGTACAGTAGACAGAATATATGACGCAGGAGAAGAAAGTTCAACACTATTCAGCAAAAACAAAAATGAAACACAAATGTGTCATTTTTGCTTATTAGTATGGTTGAAATGGATCATCGAAGGTCAAGAGCTAAGACATTAGTTAATAAAATGGGATTAAATACATGTCTTATTTAACATTTTTACAGTAATTATTGCAGGTTTGTATAATTTTCTGAGTTTTTGCATTTGACTGTTTTTATTCATTTTGAGGAAAACTGAATCTATATTTGTGCAGGTGAGATGAGTAAATGCATGTTCACATTTAGTCTAGAACTACAGTAACATCATGTTCACACAGCGCACAAATGGCCTCTGCATTTACTCCCGATTTCTCTCAACATGGCAACACAAGAGCCGTCAGTCAATACATGAGTAACTGCGTTACTTTACAAGTTACTTAAAAAAGTAATCTGATTACGTAACTCGCGTTACTTACAATGCGTTACCCCAAAACTGTTCATTTATGTATCTGTTTAGTTTGTCTTTTGCTTTTAAATTATTTCAATTGATAGCTTGCTTATTTATTTATTTATTTATTTATATTTAGTTTGCTTTAGTTTTTGTTTGCTTTCGGACTTATACATTTTTTTTGTTTGCTTCTGTTTTTATTTAGTCAGCTTGCTTGTTATTTAGTTAGTTTGCTCATTCATTTATATATATATATATATATATATATATATATATGTGTGTGTGTGTGTATATATATATTAATAGTTTTTTTATACAGAAGATTTCTATTTCTCTTTCTTTCCTTTCTAGACTGTATTATTTAGGGAAATTTAAATGACTAATTTGACAAAACAACTTGTATATATTTTGACATTTTGAAATAATAGATCTATTAGATCTAATAGATGATTACGGACTCTGAAGATAAAAAATACCACTTTTTCAATTTGAAGAACTGAAAAAGCTTTTGAAAAATTGTCTTTTTCTACATTTATTAATTGGCTGCTCCTTGGTTTTGCCCCACAGGAAGTGACATCACACACAGTAGTAGCAGCTTCTCTAATGATCTGAGCCGTTGTGATGTCAGGTGAAAGCTGTATTATTAGCAGTGCAGGTTGTATGTGATTAGTGCTCTGCAGTGTAAATCTACAGTGAGTTTCTAATGATGTGTGTTTAAGCAGAGATGGAGAGGAGGAGAATACGGGGAGGCTTATCTGTGCTTCAATGTTACATTCCTCTTAATTAAAAGCTCTATCAGTGGCTTTGAAGTTAATGAGTCAGTTTGGTTAGGGGGAAGAAATGAAAAAAGAAAAACAGGGCCAGAGATATTTCAAATCAAGGATTGCCCATCTTTGATTCAACTCTTATCTGTATATTCTTCAAGACATGTTCACCGTGTGCTACACTGACATGCTTCTTCACTTTCCTTTAGATCAATTTAAAGATTTTTTATTTTATTTTAAATGTGTGCGCCGCAAACACAGGTGTTCATCATATAATCTCTAGTTTCTCTACACTGAAAAAAAGATTTGTTGGATTTACTCAATTGAATTATGGACATTGGTTCCACACGTTTAGTTTGAGTTCACAGTGTCCTACACATTTATGTGGTTTCATTATAATACTTTTGTGTTAATCAGATGTATTTTCAAAAAGTAATGTGTACATAGTCTTTTTAAGTTATCCTAACATAATTCAGTTATGTTAGCTTAACATTATTATTTTATTTTAGATGCTTCGATGCAATTAAATTAAGTTAGCTTAACATAATTTTGATAACTTGTACAAATTTTAATGGTTTGTTGTTTTATTTCATTTTCAATAACACAAAAACCTTCTGTAAAGCCTTTATTTAATCATTTGAACAATGCGTCATTTAAAGGACATGTCTAAACACTTTCAAAAACTTAGCATGAATAACTTCTCTGATGATTAAATGCACTGTAAAACCCGACAAGTTAGGTTAACTTAACCCTTTGAGTAAAACGATTGCCTTAAAACATTTAAGTTTTTAAAACTAACAATTAAGAGTGCTCTGAACATATTTCAGTTGAGTTCAATTAAGTGATTAATTAAGTGCTGATTGAGCATTAGTGATGAACACCTGCTGATAACAAACAGAATCACTGACAGAAAGAGAAACACAAAAACAGCAACTGACTTCAGACACAGCCTTAGATGAAATCAACTGAAATAAAATACATTAAATCTCTCAAAACCTGATTAAACAACCCCACAAACGGCATCACCAGCTCCACTTATTAATAACCAGACTGACTTTATTTCTGTCAGACATCTACAGAAGATCTTATTGAGAATTAACTAAGGTTTAGATGTTGATTTATTGTTTCATTTGAAGTAACCATGTTAGAGATCAGTGTCTGCTTTAGTTGGGCTCTTGACCCTTGACTTCTGTGTTAGCTGTTTTTTTCCTCTGGTTGTTGTAATCAAGTGTTCCTCGAACATATTTGTTACAACTCAAAAGGCCAGAGGAAATTTTCGGTAGTTGGTTGTTATGTATTTATAATGACGATCATCTGTAAGTGAGCTGATCTCGTTGAGAATGTAGATAGACTCATTGTGTGTCTAGTCTATGGTTAAATGGATGTTGTATTGTTTACAGTAAAAGCGATTCTAAGAGCCACTGGTTAGGTGACAGTCAGTTAATAGAAAAGACTTTCCAAACAGTTTGTCCACAAAAAGTTTGTATCTATGGCAGTAACTAGACTCACACAGACATCAAGAATCAGCTTATGAACCTCAACAATGGTGACCATTAAAAAAATCATGCTGCAATGCATGCTGGGATCCATAGATGAGTTTTGTACTATGCTAGTACCCAGCATGCATTGCTTTTTTTAATGGTCACCATTGTTGAGGTTCATAAGCTGATTCTTGATGTCTGTGTGAGTCTAATTACTGCCATAGATTCAAACTTTTTGTGGACAAACTGTTTGGAAAGTCTTTTCTATTAACTGACTGTCACCGAACCAGTGGCTCTTAGAATCGCTTTTACTGTAAACAATACAACATCCGTTTAACCAGAGATTAGACACACAATGAGTCTATCTTCACTCTCAACGAGAGCAGCTCACTTACAGATGATCGTCATTATAAATATATAACAACCAACTACCGATAATTTTCTCTGGCCTTTTGAGCTGCAACAAATATGTTTGAGGAACACTTGATTACAACAACCAGAGAAAAAAAAAACAGCTAACACAGAAGTCAAGGGTCAAGAGCCCAACTAAAGCAGACACTGATCTCTAACATGGTTACTTCAAATGAAACAATAAATCAATATCTAAACCTTAGTTAATTCTCAATAAGATCTTCTGTAGATGTCTAACAGAAATAAAGTCAGTCTGGTTATTAATAAGTGGAGCTGGTGATGCTGTTTGTGGGGTTGTTTAATCAGGTTTTGAGAGATTTAAAGTATTTTATTTCAGTTGATTTCATTTAAGCATGTGTCTAAAGTCAGTTGTAGTTCTTGTGTTTCTCTTTCTGTCAGTGATTCTGTTTGTTATCAGCAGGTGTTCATCACTAATGCTCAATCAGCACTTAATTAATCACTTAATTGCTTAACTGCAATGCATATCTTATTTTAGTGAACTCGACTGAAATAACTTCAGAGCACTCATAATTGTTAGTTTTAAAAACTTAAATGTTTTAAGGCAATAAGTTTCCTCAAACGGTCTGAGTTACCCTAACTGTTGGGTTTTACAGTGTATAGTTTTATTACATTTAATCATCAGAGAAGTTATTCATGCTAAGTTTTTGAAAGTGTTTAGACATGTCCTTTAAATGACGCATTGTTCAAATGATTAAATAAAGGCTTTACAGAAGGTTTTTGTGTTATTGAAAATGAAATGAAACAACAAACCATTAAAATTTGTACAAGTTATCAAAATTATGTTAAGCTAACTTAATTTAATTGCACTGAATTAACATAATCGAAGCATCTAAAATAAAATAATAATGTTAAGCTAACATAACTGAATTAGGATAACTTAAAAAGACTATGTAGATATTACTTTTTGAAAATACATCTGATTAACACAAAAGTATTATAATGAAACCACATAAATGTGTAGGACACTGTGAACTCAAACTAAATGTGTGGAACCAATGTCCATAATTCAATTGAGTAAATCCAACAAATCTTCTTTTTTTGTGTAATTCAATTGAGTAAATCCAACAAATCATTTTTTTCATAACGTGGACAGAAACATAACCAATCAGATTGCTCCACTGATTTTCACACACTTCCTTGCACAATACTATGTTATGACCTAGAAACAATTTTGCCATAGTGTATGATTTGTAAACTAATACATTTTGATATTTGTATCACATAACCAGCTCCACATATATGGCCTTTTTGATGTAGTAAACTTGCTTGGTAGCTCACCCGGTACAGCGTTGCACTTGCGATGTGGAGTGCTCGAGTACAAATCCTGTAGAACACAAGTCACGATGAATGAGCTTGATGATAGACACAAGCTAAAATGGCATAGTTTTATTAACACCATCGGTTAGGTTTAGTGTCGGGTTTAGTGTAGTTGGTATATTATTCTCTAACGCAGTAAAGCAATAACCTTTTAGCGCCACTCACTGGATATTTCATTTATTAACTGCCGTGAAACATACGAAAACCAATGTAATCGAACATTCACGTTCATCTGTTTTTTCTAAAAAACTGAAAGTGTTTTTAGCGCCTCACGCTGGATATTTTAACTTAAAAAAAATTCTATAGCATTTCACAGAAGCACGTTTTTTCAAATGAGCCTGCGTTGTTTCATTTAATACTACTAGTGCCATTATTAATATGATTCCATACTGCCTCAGGTTTAGCAGTTAATAATGGCAAATAAAATCTTGAATGAATTAAAATAACTAATTTATACATTGATATGGATAATATTTTTAGAAAATAGAATAATCATGCTGGGAATAGCTGCTGCCTTTTTCATTATCTCCTTATATTATTCTCATTATTCTATAGTCTTATACATACTGTTCTAGATTATGGTAATTGCATTTTATGTGTGCACAAATACCATTTTACCAAATTAGAGGTTTGCTAGTCTAGGTTTGCAAGTCCAATGGCAAAAAAAAAAAAAAAACACACACTAAAAAGCAATATTTTTTTCAGGCTGGTCAAGTGAATGCACTCTTGAGAAACAACAATTGGCTCTTTTATCTGTAAGGTGGGACTTTCTCCCACCTCTGCAATTTCTCCCATTAGTTTTTCTACCAGCGGTTCTGTTAGTGGTTTAGCTTCTAACCTCAAATCTTGTTCATTTACCATGGTGATTGCTGCATGGATTATTAATAATTAAGCAGCATTTAATTAATTTGTTTGTCAGAAGCAAAAAAAAAACCCAAAAAAACAATTGTCCTTGACATCACAAAATGAAACTGCGGCTCAATTATCGTCCATATTTTTGTGTCTGTTCACTGTGCGGTGATCTATAACATTTCATTCTGATGCAAATAAATAGTCGCTTGTGCCCATATGCTGCCAGTCTTTTAAATGCTAATGAAAAAGTGTTTAGAGACCATGGTTTTATTCATTTCGCACACAATATGAGAGCTCGTTTGAGAAGAGCTTTCAGTAATCAGACGCACTCGGCGCGCGCTGTGCCACAGACAAATACAATCAGATGTTTGGTTGCCACAACTGGCATCATAAAGCGAGGCCTTCTGCAGTCTGAAACTCGCTCTAAATTTAACTGCACTGTCTTTCTCTCTCTGTTGATAGACAGAATGAAAGCTTGCTTTTATTCCTTTGGTTTTCTGCTAACTTCCTCTCACCGTTTCCTGCTTTCAAAGCCCTCCACTTCACCTCTGAAATCGCAGACACCTCACCTAGATTTCCAAAACCTGGATAGTGTTTTATTGTGCTGTGTTGATTTCTTTATTCCCTCAAGTTGAGTGAACTTCAAAAGGTGCACACAAAGGCACAAGACACCTTGATGTCACCAGCGATCGGTAGCGCTTCTCTCTGCGGGACTGGAGCGATGCAACTTTCATGATTTGGATAAAAAAAAAAATTACATGAGAAGAAATAAATGGTCCATGTGAAACTTCTGGAACAGGAGTTGGTCTGTGTTACCTTGTATTTTTGAAAGCGGTGGTTTTTTTATGTGTTGTTAAAAAACGAGTTGTTGTTATGCACATAAACAAACTGTCATGCTGTCGGAAATGCTTCCCTTTTTATTTAGATGTAGCCGAAATACATCTAAACCCAGTCTAAGCTGGTTTGATGACTTTCGATGGTCTGTTGGCTGGTTTTAGAGGGGTTTTAGACTGGAAAACTAAAGCAACTAAGACCTGAAAGAAGACATGAGAAGAAATAAATGGTCAAAATGAAAGTTCTGGAACAGGAGTTGGTCTGTGTTGCCTTGTATTTTTGAAGGTGGTGAATTTTTTTGTTTTGTTCAAGGCCAAAACTAGTTGTTGTTATGCACATAAACAAACTGTCATACTGTCAGAAAAGCTTCCAGTTCAATTAGATGTAGCCAAAATACATTTAAAACCAGCCTAAGCTGGTTTGATTATGTTCAATGGTTTGTTGGCTGGTTTTAGAGGTGTTTGAGACTGGGAAATTACACCATCTAAGACCAGAAAAATGACGTGAGAAGAAAGAAATGGTCTAATTGAAAATTCTGGAACAGGAGTTGGTCTGTGTTGCCTTGTTGTTCAAGGCCAAAACGAGTTGTTGTTCTCAACCAAACAAACTGTCATACTGTTGGAAACATTTCCCATTTATTTAGATGTATCAGAAATACATCTAAAACCAGCCTAAGCTGGTTTGATGATTTTAGGTGGTCAGTTGGCTGATTTTAAAGGGGGTCTGGACTGGGAGACTAAACCAACTACACTCTTAAAAATGAAGGTGCTTCAAAAGGTTCTTCAAGCGATGCCACAGAAGAACCATTTTTGGTTCCACAAAGAACCATTCAGTCAAAGGTTCTTTAAAGAACCATCTCTTTCTTACCGTTTTATAATCCGAAGAACCTTCTTTCACCACAAAGAACCTTTTGTGAAACAGAAAGGTTTTTCAGATGTTAAAGGTTCTTTATGGAACCATTTAGACAAAAAGGTTCTTCTATGGCATCGTGAAGCACGTTTATTTTTAAGAGTGTAAGGCCAGAAAAAAATGACATGAAAGAAATAAATGGTCCGAATTAAAGTTCTGTAATGGGAGTTGCCTCGAATTTTTGAAGGTGCAGATTTGTTCTGCGTTGTTCAAGGTCAAAATGAGTTGTTGTTGTGCACCTAAACAAACTGTCATACCGTCAGAAACGCTTCCCTTTTCATTTGAAAAATGCCCGGCGCTCAGCGAAAAACATTTGAAATGAACACAAATGAAAATGAAGTCAGAAAGATAGGCTTTTGAACATGCCGCTATTGTGGGAACTCTTCAAAGACACTGGCTTTCGCCAGCATTCATGCCCAAGTCGCTCTCTCCGTCTTGGAGCACTCTAAAACGCGGGGTTTCGTAAAATTGCTTCTTTGTGTCTAGAGGTGTAATTCTCCGCAGCATCTTGAGAGATGTCCATATCTGAGGACGTGGAGGTTCTTCCCGCTCTCAAGGCTTTGTTCTGGATACACTTCCCTCATCGGCCCCCCTGCCCCTACGACATCTCCCTACGGGTCCGACATCAGCGTAATTGAAGATCATTACGCAGCCACAATGCATCTTGACAGAGCTTGGGCTTCATAATGGAGTTGAATAGTAGGGCGCACTTCAACGCGTGCCGCTCGGGAAAATGAAGGGGAGCAGCTGAGGAATATTCCGACTTGAAATGAAGACGCGATTTCCCGTGCATAACGCCATTGGTCGGCCAAGGAGGCGAAATAGCTACTGATTATTGGCTTACGTGCATCCACTCTGCTTGCTTTATTTATTTATTTCTTTATTTTTGGGGGGCTTGTTTTGTTTTGTTTCGGCTGAAGTGGGGTTGGGGATGGGGGGTTGCCTCCACACTTCAAAAGAATTTGTAACAAACCTAATTCATCTGAAGCGTAGGATGAGCTGGTAAGGAAGATGAAAGATGAAAGTCTGTTGGCATGGAAACTGAAAGCACATCAGTGCCTTGTGGTGAACAAAAGGCTGCCTGTGTTGTGTTGGACTCGTGAGAGCATCCAGAAAGGTTTTAAGTAGTAGCATAGAATTGCTAAGAAAATTACCCACTTATGATTATTTTATCAAGTTCGGTTTGGACTTGTTTTGTACATTACAATCCGCCCTCTTGCAATGGGATTTAATTTACCTCACCGCGCGCATTGCTTATGCTGAATCATCTGTTCCGCATTTGAATGTAATTTGTGTCATATTAAAACTGAGACTTTTGTTTCTGAATTACAAGTAGGTGGTATGACAACAACCAATGAACAAATACCGATCAATAAGTTAAAATACATCTGCATTTACCTCACGAAAGATGATATAATTTTAAAAAAGTCTATCCTGAATTTACCATAGTAATCAAGTTGCATTGTTACCATCCATTGATAGTTCTATTGTTCTATCTATCCATCATTCTATTATTCTACCTTCAATTTATCCATCCACCCATCCATCGATAGTTCAATCATTCTGTCTATTCATCATTCCATCATTCTACCATCCATCCATTGTTGTCATTCTGTATATCTGTCGTTATGTCATTCTATCATTTGATTTTATCTTTTGACCATCCATCCATCAATAGTTCTATCATTCTGTCTATCCACCATTCTATCTTTTGTATCCATTGTTAGTTCTGTATATCTGTCACTATGTCATTCTATCCATCCATCCATCCATCCATGGTCTATCATTCTGTCTATCCATTGTTCTATCAATTTACCATTACCCATCCATTGTTAGCTCTGTCATTCTAGCTATCCATCGTTCTATCATTCTATCCATCCATCTGTCTGTCCATCCATCCATCCATCCATCCATCCAACCATCCACCCATCAATAGTTCCAGTCATACAATCTATCTATCCTGTTGAAACACATCTAATCCAGCCTAAGCTGGTTTGACGATTTTAGATTGGTCTGTTGGCTGATTTTATAGGGGTTTTAGACTGGGAGACCAGCAAAGGCTGGTTTACATTTCTGTCTGTCTGTCCGTCTGTCCGTCCGTCTGTCCGTCTGTCTCTTTCTTTCTGTCTGATATCACAGGTGTTGGCAGTAAGAGTTAATTGGATAGTGAATGTTGTGTAGAGGGGGATTTCCACACCTCAGGGCTGTACTGCTGTTCTCTATGACTCTGAACTCTCTCTGGAGCTATGTGTCATTCACACACGCAATCTGTGATTTACAGTGAGCACACACACAAATACACACATGAAACAACTTTGGTCATATCACCCACAGATCTGCACGGTTGTGCTTCAGTGAACTCACAAAAGTATAAATGCACTTTGTCTTTTAATGAAAAAAAAAAAAGATTTTAGTTAGCCCTAATCAAAATAAAGGGTGTGTGTGTAAGTTTTTTATACTACTCCATTCCTTGATCCCTTCTAAAAACAACCGCAGATAAAAAAGGCTATATTAAGAAGCTCCTAAATTACAACTGTTGTGTGAATATGCGGCCATCACTTTTTTCTTTTTTCCCCAAACAATAAGCTGCCCAAACACATCTACTAGTCCTGCATTCATACCTTTTCATGTTTTCTAACCAGAGGAGGAGTTTGATCTCTCCACGGATCCTGCAATGTCACAAATACGCATGAGAAGACAGCAGCTTCAAAGACCATCACTGGCATTTTTTTAAGAATAATGAAATATTCATTTTAAAAATGGGATAAAAATACAAATGAAATCAGTACAGAAAGGGAAAAGAAGTCTGTGACAAAGCTGTCAGATTTGTGCCAAATATAAAAAACCTTTAAGCACCTCATGTTGTTTGTTGATTTGTGTGTGTGTGTGTGTGTACTTGTGATTGTACTGCTATGAAGCTAAGCTGTGAATAGAGCATTTAAAAAAAAATGTTCACTACTGTTTTGTCATTATAGAGTGTGATAGTTTTATGTGATGTTTGGCAAAGTCAGAAGGTACATTTCAAGAACTCATCTGGGAATACTTTGTAGAAACGAATGCCTGTCCAACTATCCATTTTATAAATTCTTGTAGAGGTAAGTTTTACCTCCTAAAAATAGAAAACAGTTACAATTGTTCTCGATATACACACCTAAATATATTATCGTGTTGGCCTAGATATGCATGTACAAGTAAACACCCAAATCTCTATATTGCACTTACTCACATACGCACAAGCATATTTTTCCTCATCATTAAGCCTGTGCTCAGAATGTCTTAACTTTGCAGTCACTTTGATTTGCCCAATTCACTCAAGATGATGGGGAAGATGCTTTCTTCTTCTCCAATTAAAACTTTCTCTGAATCCGTAGTTCGTTATTGCACAGCAATCTTTCGATTAACTGGCTGCAATGTGCCTTCTTACTGTGACCGTTAAAAAACCTATGCAAGGCTTGAGTGAAGAATTAGCTTCTAAAAATGAGGATCAATTAAAATGGCCCTTTTTTGGTGATGAAATATATTTCATCTTAACTGCTCATAGCACCAGCTGCATTCTTGATCGCAACAAAATAAATTACTTGATGTATTTTCTTGCTTTCTTTAACACGATAATCTGCTGTCAAATGCGGCTGATTCTCTTCAGCAAATTTGACAGCTAATTTTGAATGAATTTTCACAAGCTTGCGAGGGATAAAAGCTGCTGACAATGGAAAAGGCAACCCTTCTCTTTCCCTGTCGTGTTTCCAACCAAACCTTTTAATCTGGCTCTTGTGCGAGGGCTCAGTAGCTAAGCTCAGCGGAGGGCTGGGATCTGTTGGGGATTCGACAGGCAGCCTCAAACAACAACACTGACAGTGGACGAGATGACACTGGTGCACCAACACTGTAAAAAATATATATAATAATAACAAAAATGTTAGCGCTTGAACTAGAAGAAATATTTCTGTGTAAATATATACATTTCACAGATGTTTTATTCAAAGCAACTATCACACACTGTAAAAAAAAAGCAACATTTTAGGTTTTAACTTAAATTTACAGTTAAATACCGTAATTTCATTAACTGATATAATGTTAATATACCAACCTATTGAAGTACTGAAATCTGTTTTGTACCTTTGTATTACACTGATAACCACCAAATGCAGAAGGTGATGAGAAAGTCACATGATGAACCAAAGCCCATCACAAGCAGCTTTTAAATAATAACATATATAGAAGGTGCACAGTATCATTCACACAAACACTAAACACCATCATGGTGAGACTCATTAAACTGAAATATGCAATAAACATTAATTTAACAACATTAGATGTAACTTACAACCCTAATAAACATAACTGATAAGAAAAAACTAAGAAGAAACAGTTATTTCAAAGAAAAAACATCAAATTCAAACAAAATTTGAAATGCAACGCAGAGAATTCTGGGAATGTCAATTTACATTTTTTTCCCCTGTAAATGTTACATTCTTTTTCATTTCCAAATGCGGTATTTCACCGTAAAAATGTCTGAAATGTCTATTACAGTTCTTCACCGTATATATTAGGGGAACTTACCGTTATTCATTTAACAGGTTTTTACCGTAGCTTTTTCACAGTTTTTTACCGTTAAAATCACGGTCATTTTTTACAGTGAATATATGCAGCTTAACAGTTATATAAAACCGTACTTGAAAATAGCACACACAAAATTAAAGACCTAATGGAAAAACACATCCTGACACCAAAACCTGTTACTGAACGTGACAACACAATTATCATAACTGTAAATTAAACTAGCAAACGGTTAAACAACTTATTAATTATATATGCACTGATGCATGCTGGGTAAACAGGGTCGTAACCACAGCCATTTTTCAGTTTGAACGTGAAAAATACACTAATCCAACTCATGTGTGTCGATTTGATTTAAATGCATCAGATAGATAAATATGTGTGACACATTCTGGCATTTTTATAGGCAATCACAATGAGCAGTTGAACTTGAATGAATTTGCTATTTTTGATTAATCAAAAAGTCTCATCTTTCCAATTACATCAACTTTATCGTGAAATTTAAACAGTAAACGCCTTGGCATTATGACAGATCCCTAGTATCCACCTCAGTTCAAATGGCAGGACAATACTCATGTGAAACAACTGTTTTTAGCTTTTCTGCTAAAGGAAACATGAATGAGAATGAGAAGGCATGTTGAAAGATATAGTGCAACTTACTGAAACGTATTGGCTTTTTGTAATCGCACACAAAATCAGGGTTTTAGCCACAGAAAATGTCAGTGTATAAGTTTGTGAACAACGTGACTTTACTGTAAATTTACCACAGTAAAGTTTGTTATAGAATATCCTTCCCAAACATATAGTATACACTGGGTTTTCAGGGTCTCAACAGAGTGCTTTGAAATATCAACTTCTGCCATCAGCACTCTCGTCCCGAAAAAGTGGGATCTCCCATCATTTTTTTTCTTGGCAGTTTCCTTGGAAATTCCGACTGGGGTGTTTGTTGGCGATTGTAGTTCGGGAGGGGTTTGAGCAAATACTTGTTTTGATTGTTTTGGTGGTATCGGCCTTCACATAGATAAGCTCTGCGTTGTCAGCACAGGCCAAAGCTAATCCATAACCCTTTAACGGAGCTGATCGCATTCTTGTGAAGTGAGCCACACCTTGAGACCCCCCAGAAAACAAAAGGGAATTTCCCCACTTGCACCATATGCCTCGTCTGCCACCAAGACTGTCTGGCGTACATTTAAGCATTTTTCTTCTCTGTCAATATAATTTTTTTCTACATATTTTTCTCTTGCAGGACCAGCAGTCACATGTTGAAGATGTGACTCTTTAATGTTGCTCCAAGTGTTTGAGGCCTTATTGAGGGGACGACTGTGATGACCGACAGAGAGGCTCTTACAACCCATCCCATGATTCCCAGCAATCTGACTCATGGCTGTTACTTCATGGTCTGGATGGCTCAGTCTGGTCCAGGTTATGTTCGGACTAACAGCATTATTCCAAGAAAAGAGGTGGTCCTGGATTTATTAAGGTTTGAAAGACTTTCATTAGCAGAGTCCACACCACAATAACAATTATGGCACAGAAGAACAATACAATTTAAATAATTTTCAGACGATTTAAAGCTTGAGCTTTTAAAGTGGCAGATGGTAGCGCATACTTGTTGTATTAAACAGAACATTATTGTGTGTGGACTCTAATATAGTTGTCATCATGGTTATCTTTATAGTCATCATTTTTTACAATAACTATTAGTTTCCACACCAATGGACGTTACAATATATCTTTATAGTTATAGTTATCGTTAAGATTGTCTTTTTTGGCATCAGAGTGGATATGCATCATGATAATACAATGTACCTTGAAGTACCATGTAAATATCGTAGTACATGAATTTAGTATCGATTCAGTAGCGCTCTATCTATCAAATTGCCAAGATTTTATAGTCACTGTATGGTACAGTACACAGCATACATAAACAGCTTACAAAGTAAAAAAAATCCACTGACTGACCGTTTGTCTGTTCATCTGTTTGAAAGGAACGAACAAACAATTCAGTAATTAAATGAGAAAGAACAACTGAACAAACAAACGAATGAATGAAATGCACTTTTCTTAGCTCTCACGGTACTATACTGTAATTCCAAGTACTGGAGCTGGATTTCTATCTTGTTATTTCAACCTTCAGTTTTAGTTTATTTGAAAATCATGAGATCTCCTTTGCAAAATATGGATTTCCTTTACTCCTGAAACCAGATTCCCACTGAGGGCTAAGACATTAGCATTTGGGGCTTTAGCTCTTCCTCTGTTGTCCCTCTAGCCATTTAGACTTGACAAGCCCGTAACACCTCTGAGTGAGCTATAAAAATTGCAGCCCATGCTGGGTAGAGTCGTGTTAAGCTTCACTGATAGTATGCCAAAGTGACGCTGATCAGTCTCTTAAAAAGACACTCACAGCAGGAATGCGTGTGTGTGTGTGTGTGTGTGTGTGTGTGTGTGTGGGTGTGTGGGTGGGTGCCCAGCATTTGCACAACACTAATCCCTCCATCATTAAAGAGAAGACACAAGTTGACACTAAATGAGGCCCTGATGTCAAGCTCAGGTGTGGAGGTGGGTGAACAGGGGAGCAGCGGAGAGCGGGTTAGAAGGAAAATAGTGAGGCAATAAATATTAGTGATCAGATAAGTGAATACATCTCATGCTGTGTGTGTTGAAGAGGTGAAATGAGTGGATGAATTATTATTATTATTATTATTATTATTATTATTTTGCTCCGAGGTTGCTCTTTTATAGCTCTCCATTGTATAGAACTAAAAAAATAAAAAAGCTATAAAAAGAGCTATTTTTATTTATTCATTTACTTATTTCAAAATTAATGTGGATAGCAGTACATATCTTTTAATCTTTGTGAAAAATTTGATGGTACATTGGTTTGTATTTAAAATCTGGGGTAATTAACCCAAAAATCTGTGTTTTCTTTCTTAATGGGAAGTATCTCTTGCCAAAAACAAGGTTTATATAAATTCTTTATGTGATGGGATGATGTGATCATCACAAAGAACTACCTGGCTTAACATTTGGATTTTTGCAAGGGTAAAATTGCTAATTTTCAGTTGAGTTTACAACCTGTGTATTCATTGTGCTCTTACATAAAGAGTATAGAACTATATTATTATTTAGTTTTTTAGATTTTTATTTTTTATTTTTATTGTTCAATTTTTATTTATTCATTTATTTATTTTTTCAAAATGAATGTGGATATCAGTTAAGATTATTTGATCATTGTGAAATATTTGATGGTAAACTAGTTTGTATTCAAAATCTGATTGCAAACTTTTGTACTCTCTCAAATCTGAGCACAATCTGAGAGACCTTTTCAAAAAATAAAAAATGAATAAAAAATAAAAACCAAGTGAAAAGGAGACAAAACTGAGAAACGGGATACTTATGCAAAAGTCTCTCTCCAGACGGCTGCTGAGGAAGGGTTGCTTATACAAGGCAGATTAGCCAATTTTAATCATTTTCAAGACATCCTACATTGATTTTATATAACAGTTTGGACATGTAGACGGCTTTGAGCAAACTAGCATAACCTGACTCGACCACTTCTCATTCAAATAAACCATGACACCTTTCGCATTGCATCGGTTTATCATGAGCAAGCAAATAATGAGGGAGATGGAAATCCTGTATCTCTCTCTGTCTGTCTCCCTCTCTCTGTCTCACACTCTCTGTGTCTCCAGGGATGCAAATCCGACTTGGCACATCTCCCACCCTCACCGTAGCTGTTCACCTCCTCCCCTCTCCGCTGCTCCAAGCCTTTGATCTGAGTCCAATGCCCACACAACCCATGGGGGTCAACCGCACTCAACCCTTTCACAGGCTGGCACACTCCTCCCTGTTGGCACGGCTGTGGCCTGGCTGCCAGAGCGCCCAGTGAGTTTCACAAGAGACAAAAATGATCATCGCAGCCTTTGCATTGTGGGGAGACAGTGGGGTAATTAACCCAAAGCTGTGGGTTTCCTTCTTAATGGGGACGGTGTATGTTTGGCCCAGGCTGTTTGGTCAAAGACGAGATCGATATAAATTCTGCATGCATGGAATGACGTGATACTATCACAAAGAGGTGTCTGGCTTTAAAATGTAGGATATTTGCAAGGGTAAACATTCCATTTTCAGTTCTGTTTATAACCTGCGTATTCATTGTGCAGTCGCAAATGGATTTTTGTGGCATTCTGTTCTTGCCCAATAATTTAATTTGATAGTTCACACATTGTTTTCTCACCGTCATGTCATTCTAAAACCCTTGTGTTGCTGTTTTTTTCTAATGGAAGACAAAAGGAGAATCCTTGAAGAATGTTCATGAGAGTTCATAGCGACCTTGCATAACATGTCTAAAAATTCATTAATCTTAATGTAATTGTAAATGATATTTTAAGAGTTTTAAGAGAAGATTACTAAATAAAAACCTAAATTTTGGGCTGTTCCTCACACAAAAGACTTCATAAGATGCTATAGAATATAGATGAATATTTTAAAGAAAAAAAATAGTATATGCACTGTAAAAAGTGATAAGTTGACTTAACTCAAAAATTTTTAGGAAACCTGTTGCCTTAAAATTTTTAAGTAAATTATAATTTCAAAAATAAGTTAATTGAATTGTCAGGTTCACTTAACTTTTTTTAAAAAATGATTATTTACGTAATAATTTTAAGGCAACGGGTTTCCTCAATTTTTTTAAGTTAAGTCAACTTATCACTTTTTACAGTGTGGAAGTCATATGAGCTTTTTTTTTTTTTTTTTTTTTAAGTTAGAAGAGCAAAACTTGTCTAGACAAACCATGAACCAACCGTTTTTTTTTTTTTTGGGATCAGGCTGGAAAAACACTTCATTTCCCAGAAAGCATCACCTGTGTTGTATATCTTTGAATAAATGTGCTCATCAAGCGGAGTTGGAAGTACTCTAGTGGGAATATTAAGTGTGAAAATCTGAAGTTGTAACGTTGGAAAATGGCATGTCGAAACACTGATGTATAATAAAGTTATATCATGTAATGTGTTTATAATCTGTGTACACATAACATGAAAGGAGCATTAAAAAAAACAAAATAATTATATTGTAAACAAAAATGAAAATGATTTATACGTGGTGGCCCATCAAAACTAAATGTTTCTGTTGAAGCAATGGTGCACTGTAAAAAGTGATAAGTTGACTTAACTTAAAAAAAATTGAGGAAAAATTGAGTGGATTTTTTGCCTTAAAATGATTAAGTACATAATAATTAAAAAAAAAAAAAAAAAAAAAAAGTTAAGTGAACTTGACAATTCAATTAACTTATTTTTTTAATTATCATTTACTTAAAAATTTTGATTTTTTTTTAAGTTATGTCAACTTAGCACTTTTTACAGTGCAGCATTGCTTCAACAGAAACATTTAGTTATGATGGGCCACCATGTATAAATCATTTTCATTTTTGTTTACAATATAATTATTTTGTTTTTTTAATGCTCCTTTCATGTTATGTTTCCCACTTATAATGAATGCCCAGCAGTGCACTTGAAAGCAGCATAAAATAAATTCCTTTTCCCGTCATTCCATTTCAACGTAATGTTAGGCTAATTCAATTCAAATTCCAACTCATGAATTCAAAGACCAATTCCTCAGTTCTTTTGCCCAACCCTGATGAACTCTCCTCAGAATTTCCCCTTTTGTGTTCCACAGAAGCAGAATGCAGCAAATGACGTGCGAACGAGCAAATAAAGACAGAATTTTCCTTTAATGAACCTGAGTTGCTCCACGTGATGTATGAGCTCTGTTGTCTCACACACCTCCTCTTGAGCGCTATACATGTTCTTGTCTTCTCCGCTAGAGCCTTTTTTCTCTGATATTGCTCATCGGCAATTACTTCGAGCTTCTGCCGGCGTCTGTTCTTCAGCGACGACATATTCATGTGAGCTCCATTCACATGCAGATGTTTCCAAATCCCTGTCTTGTTTTTGTTTTGCGTGACCCATCAATCAGCACTCCTCCCATCTGTTTGTTACTCGCTACTTACTGCCACCCTTTTAGCGTACAACAAATGAAAACATCATAATATCCCTCTCTTTATCTCTCATTCTCTCACTTTCACACCCTCAGGCCTTTTGTATTTATACGACTTTTAGGGGATGCTATAAAACCGGCACACCTACATTTTTTTAAACTTTTTGGACATCATGTAAATGATCAAATCATAGCACTTTTTTCCAATGTTTAATGTAGGCATGTTATAAAAATGGGAAAAAGTTGTGGTAACTTAGTGATCTCTAATTATGTCATGCCCCTCAGTTCCGCGGTACAGGCAGAGTTGGTGGGAGATGAAAAAAGGGAACACTGGATGACTGACAGCGCCCCTTCCCTTAGGAACTCATTAGGCTACGGACTAAAAGCTAGTGGGCACACACAAGCTGGTCTCGCTTCCTCTAGTCCTCTTTTAGTCTTACATTCAATCAGATGGAGAAAAAAAAGAAATGCCTTATTTCAGTAAGCTGCAAGAAAAGGGAAAGGAAAGGGGGAAAAACAAGCTTGTGCGCTTATTTCATCTGATCAGACGTTGCTTTAAAACCCAGAGTTTTTGGCCTTTTCTTTCAATTATAGTTTCTTAGAGATTCTTTTGCTCTTGCAGATCTTGCTCCTTTTTTCTTCACTCTTTCTTTTTTCTGTGTGTGCTCTCTAAGGCTGGTTTGGGCCTGTTACAAGGCTTCTGAGGAGAGTTTTGAAGTGTTCGGCCCTTGGAGAGACTCACAAAGATGTTGTACAGTTCACATAGAATTCGAGAAGTTTTCCTCCCCTGGAAAAAAAAAAAAAAAAGTTCTGTTGCAACATTTTATGTAAGCTCTACTGCTTGGACTGTTTAAAAGGGAGAACATCAGCAGGAATATCGCAGATTTCTCCATGATCTTGCCGGCCTTTGATTTGTCATGAGTTGAATCAGTACCATATTTAAAGACAGCATCCATAACCAATGGTGACAGAGCAACTTGTGACAGGACTTCAAAGAAAACTGATGTAAATAAACTTTGAGAGTTCATTTTGAAATTTTTATGATCTCGTTTCATTTGCTTTCACTTTTGTTTATGAAACTTTTTGGGGGTTTATAGGAAGAAATCAAAACTAAGTTTCAACTGATGAACCAAAACAGATTAAAAAATGTACGTCTAAGAATTGAATTGTAATATAATAATAAATTACACCATCTGGAAGTATGTTACATCATCAGAACTAGTTTGAGCGTGATCTGTTTTTGGCAGTTTATAGTCCATATAAGCCAAAAAAACTTTTTTCATAATCTTTTTTATAGATAATTAATTAAACAAAAGTATATTTAAATATAAAATACATTTATTTGAATTTATTATTTCATATTATTATCTTTATTTTACTTTATTGAAATAAAATTATATTTAAATGAAAAAAAAAATAATTTTTTATGTAAGATTTTTATTTTATTTATCTAAGTTTAGGTGCTGTCTGCTGTTTTATCATTAAAAAAAAAAAAAGATTGCTTAAAAAACTAATAGCACTAGAATAATTTACTTTATCTTTACTTGTTTAAATATTAAGATAAATTCATTTATTTCAATAATAAATACATTGTGCCATTAAGCAGGGTGTTTCATTTTGGCAGTTTGCGATAAAAAATGAGTTCAGTTAAGCAGATGCCAACATGCATGACATGCCCTTATCCTCGAAAACCTCCACAATGTGTAAGAAAATATGAGCTAGTCTACATTAAATACAGGTTCTTGCATGGTTTAAGGCCACCAATATGTTTTGTGGTGTAAAACACGGGTAAATATTTTTCAGGGGCCTATGCAGTTCATATTAAAAACTTACAGGTTCATATTATGGTCATTTTTGTTATAATTCAGCTCCTAAATCGAACTAATTGTGAACTTCTGCCATAAAGCCAACCGAGTTTTGTGCTGGTGACATCATAATGGCCCCACTGGGTCTTTGACATCATCACGAGTCAATGTGCATTCAAACGAATTCAGCGAGAGGCTACGCCGGGTGCTTAGGAGCTCAGCCAGCGAAATCATGTGTGATGCTCGGATGGATATATTGTAATTCTTTCTATGTTTTAAGTCCGTTTCAGCTTGGGAAGATAAAAGGCTCAGTTTTCAAGGAGTCCAGCTATTAGCCATCTCCAATTAGAGAGGGAGGGTGTAGTGTTCTTCCACAAGCCTAATCCCCTCTTAAATTAAGAGAGCCTGAGCCAGAGCCACTCAGGGCAAAGGATATGGTCCACTCACTAACCGCTTTTCATTATACATGTGCAAAACACACACGTACACACACACACAGTCACTCACAAAGAATGAGTCTCATTTCAAAGCTACTGTTGCCCCTTCAGTGGGATTTGTACACTCAAGCAAGACATCTCTCGACCCTTATTTTCTTTCTCTCTGGCCAATTTATTCAACAGGCAATAGATTCATACCCCAAACAGCTATTCATGACTCGGGACGGTCTGTTGGGGTACACACAGTATGCAGATTCTCTCTGATTTGGTGAGATTATGTTAAAATGCATGGGTGTGTTGACGTTTCGCACACATTTTCGATGAGAAAGTGAGTATTAGCGTTCATTTGGAGCTTTTTTGTTTGTATGTTTGATTCTAAATATATAATCGCTCCCATCTGCCGTTTGAGCAAACGATTAGCTCGCTTGCGAGGGACTCGTGTAGCTAAATGTTTTGGAAAATTATGTTTGAATTGAGGGGATTCCACCGCATTGAAAAGCATTCGGCACAGGAACTGGATTTACCAAGCTGGAATTAATGACTGTTTTGAAGGCTTTCGAAAAGTTTTTTGGTGTTAATCCAACAGTTTCGTCAAAAATTAAGAAGAAAGCTAGAAGATCAATGGAGTTTGTTTCACATCAAATCCCTTTGCTTAATGTCTCATTTGAAGTTCGGAGTGAGGAGGCTCATTCACTGGAAATCAAAGAGCTGCCATCTACATTTTGGTTTCAGGGGATCATATTATGTTTTAGGAGTTTTAAGGGTTTCAGTTGCAATCTAAACACGAACATCAAGATAGACTGCTTGCCATGCGCAAACAATGGTGATCCCAAGTATTCCTCAGATCTAACGGTGCCCAAAACCGCCAACAGAATGCGGAGTTGCCGTTGCATCACCACCGAAGACTCGTCTTTGACATTTTTGAGCCGTAACTGCACAGACTGCTGGGAAAGAACCACATCACATGGCCAAGCCAAACACAATTGGACAGAATCCATGTCAACCGAACTAAAAGAGAACAGCTCTTATATAACTCTTGTAAAACACACTTGCATATCATTCCGAGGCCTGCAGCATAAATAAATAAAATGTGTTGGACGGTCTGAGTTACCGCAGGTTTACTAAAGACTGCTTTTCCGAGCTGAACCCACAAAGAGACATGCTCCAATCGAAGAGCTCTCTGGCACGCTTCGGGCCGGCCGCGCTGACTGCGCCGCTGCCGTACACGACCAAAGACTTTGAGCGCCTAGCCACTCGAAAACCAAACCTAAGATAAGCTAAATGTGGTCTGGCCCGAAGGCTTTTGTGTGGCTTTGAATACTTTCTGTCGCTCGCCTCGCTCCCGCTCTCTGTGATTCCATCTGGCTGGTCTGAAGCGATGGGGCACACTCGTCGAGCCCCTCAGAGGGTACAAAGGGAGGATTATTCCAGCTGCCAGTCACACTAAGACCCTCAGCCGCCCGCTCCCTTACCACGGGCAACGTCTTCAGCCCTCATCCCAGTCTCTCACAAAGGGACATCATTAACACGGGACAATGGAGCCTTCCAACAAATCACCACCATCAGCCAGACACTCATCCTCCCAGAATACACACTGTACCCTCGTTAAAAATGGGGGGAAATGTCCTGGAATATTCAGATTAGAGGAAGATTCCCGTAATGTGATTTATGATGCTATCAATCACCATGCAAAAGTGCCTTTCAGATGCTTATTGCTGTTTTCGATGGGGTCGTAAGTTGCAGTTCACTTGGGTAGAGGTGATCAGAGTCTTACACCCGTTATGCCAATCATTTAAAGCAGTGGTCTCAAACTCAGTTCCTGGAGGGCCCTCTCTTTATCCTCTGCACAGTTTAGCTCCAACCAGCTCAAAATTACACCTGCTTGGAAGTTTCTAGTAATCATGAAGACCTTAATTAGCTGGATCAGGTGTGTTTGATTGGGGTTGGAGCTAAACTGTGCAGAGCTGTGGCCCTCCAGGAATTGAATTTGAGACCAATGATTTAAAGGAACAGTCATCATTTACTCAACCTAAAGTTGTTCCAAACCTGTATGAGTTTCTTTCAGCTGCTGAAGATAAAAGAAGATATTTTGAAGAATGTTGGTAACCAAACACTTGATGGTAGCCATATTTGTTTCATACTATGGAAGTCCATATCTTATGTCCACTGTTTGTTTACCAGCATTCTTCAAAATGTCTTCTTTTGTGCTCAGCAGAAGAAATAAATTCATACAGGTTGAGAACAACCTGAGGGTAAAGTAAATGATAATAGAAATTACATTTTTTTGGGTGATCTATCTCTTTGAGGTCATGTAAACATTTGCATTTATGTTTTTTTTTTTCAAAGTGACTTACATTGCATTCAAATGATGCATTTTTTCAGTTCTTGCTTTCCCTGGTAATCGAACCCATAACCGTGGCATCATTAACACCATGCTCTACTGTTTTAACTTCAATAACCTTTGCTTGTTTATTAGGTGAAGATAATAAACTTAAATCAATAGATTATAAGGTGCAGATGAATGTGCATTATACTTTTCTTTACAGTCAGTTTTCTTTTGTCTTGACACCCAGCTCTTTAAACTAATGCCAAAACTGTGATCTGGATTTTTTTTTTTTTTTCATCTCTGTCATAGATGACTCTCTGTTTCATAGAAGAAAGAAGGCGAGCTGTGGTCCATTTCAGAAAACAGCACAGTGGAGCTGAACAGACAGCAAAATTGTGCTGTGTGTGGATGAGGTTGGATTAGGGCTTCATTTTGGTCACCCCTGGGATCCAATCCACCAGCTCGCCACGATCCCCTCAGGGGCCCAGCGTATCAGGGCCGATGATCCTGTGTCAGATGGCGATGGAGTCTGATGTGCACAGGGGTATAGAAGCTCCTCCAATGGGTCTATTGGTTTCTCCAGTGGCCTGTTAGCAATGGGGCCCTGAAGATCCACTTCAGTTTAGACTTTAAATCGGAATTCAGGTAAATCAACATCACATTTTAAACACCCAAATGTAGCTAAATATTAGCTTTCATATTGACCTTAATTTGTCTGCCTCCCATTATTCATCTAAATCTTAAGATTATAACTTGAAGTTATATGTGTGAACCATGATGAGTCATATATTGAATTATGAATTATGCAGACAGATTTTAGACCATAACGATCTTCTCTAGATTTCTAATTTATATATTTATCTATTTATTGTAAATGTTATTTATACAGTAAAATTATATAATATAAACATAATACATTATATAATATAATAATATACATAAAAGAACAGCATTTGTTAAAAATCTATATTTTTTCTAACAATGTAAGTTTTTTTTTTCAATTTAACACATCCTTGCTGAAAAAAGTATTCATTTATTTCAAAAGAAAGAAAAAAAAAAGACTTACCCCAAACTTTTGAACAGTAGTGTATATTGTTACAAAAGGTTTCTATTTAAAAAAAAATCTATCCTTTTTTTTTTACTTTTTATTCATCAAAGGTTCCTGAAAACACAGGTTCCAAAAAAATATTAAGCAGCACAACTGTTTCCAACGTTGATAATTAATAAGCATATTATAATGAAGGATCATGTGACACTGAAGACTGCAGTAATGATGCTGAAAATTCAGCTTTGCATCACAGGAAAAAATTACATTTTAAAACATATTAAAATAGAAAACCGTTATCATAAATTGCAATAAAATTTCACAGTATTACTGTTTTTTCTTTATGTTTGATCAAATAAATGCAGCCTTGATGATCATAAGAAACTTCTTTAAAAACATTTAAAATCTTACTGATCGGCAGTGTGTGTGTGTGTATACATATATATGTATCAATTTTATTTAAAAAAAAATTCAATGACAAAAAAGCCAGTAAAAAAGGGACATATGAAATAAATATCTGTTTATTTCATATCTGGGTGTTTCTTACGGGCACAACATATGATGCTTCCATGTCGGGTGAACATCGTCAACAAACACCAACGCTAAATCAGTATCTTGGGATAAACCGAATGTTTGCGTGTTTGTAAGGGTGCAAATATTTTCCAACACAGCGCTGTCTGCGGTTGAATCAGTTCTCTCCAGACACACTTTATCAAAGTCATGCAGTTTACTAAATGCTCAAAAGATGAAGAAATTGAAGGAGACCACTGGGGAGGAATGTTTATGGCAGTGAGGCGAGAAATCAAAGCAAGGACACAGCACTTGGGAGATGCGAGAGGTGCTGAGACAGGATGGGAGGAAGGACGATCGCTCGATGAGGAGGAGATAGAGAAAGAGGAAGGCCGAACGATGAGATAGAGCAGAGGCCCATGGGAAACAGGAAGGACATCGCAGTGCATGCACGCTAACAGAAACACTGTAAACAAACTCGTCGGGGCCACGGGGTCCTCCAGAAATGCTCCCTGTTTACCCACGAATCCTCTTGTTGAAGGAACGATTCATCGTCAAATGAAAGGCAGCAAATATTTACAGAACCCCGCTCAGCCGATGCTCTGGTGTTGTGTGAAATCATGAAAGGACCCTTTGATTTCTGTATTCCCTTGGCCATTGATGATAGGGATTAAACAGACAGATGGTTAGGTAAGTAATGACTAGACAGGGAGTGTAAGGGGAGGGGCCTAATCAAAAGAGGTGGGGCCGGGGGATTGGAGGGTGGGGTCAAACACTAGACTGTACAATTGCACAGAATTTCACCCTGACAAAGAAGATTATAATTTCACAGTTATGAAAAATGGTAATTTGGCACAGCATAGTACATTCAGTTTTAAGAAACATTTGTACCTTCTGGGTCAAGGGGTTTGATCATTAGTCCAGTATTTGGCTTCTTTGCTCTTCAGAAATGTGGAATTATACGTTTTAAAAAAAACTGAATTAAAACATGGTTAACTATATATCAGTATCAAGAAATAAATTCAAGTAACTTTATAGCTGTGTAAACATTTATTAGATACACTACCATTCAAATATTTGAGGTCAGTGTGATTTTTCAATATTTTTAAGGAAGTCTCTTATGCTCGGCAAGGCTGCATTTATTTGATCAAATATACAGTAATATTGTGAAATATTTTTACAATTTAAAATAACGGTTTTCTATTTGAATATATTGTCAAATGTCAATTTATTCCTGTGATGCAAAGCTGAATTTTCAGCATCATTACTCCAGTCTTCAGTGTCACGTGATCCTTCAGAAATCATATTCTTATTATTATCAGTGATGAAAACTGTTGTACTGCTTAAGATTTTTGTGGAAACCATAAACATTATTTAAGGATTCCTTGAAAAAAATAGAAAGTTTAAAAGAACAGAATCTATTTGAAATAAAAATCTTTTGTACCATTATAGATGTCTTTACTGTTAATTTTTTTTATCAATTTAATGCATCCTTGCTGAATATACCTCTCTACTTATTACAAACAATGAACAGAGCACATTTATATTATTATATATCTCTTCTATGACTCTAAGAGTTTTGGATTGAGGTGTTTTATGAGTGTCTTTTAAACCAGACACTTACTGACAGAGCTAATGGGTTTTTTAAAAATTTTTTTACTCCTGCCCATGTCGTCTCAGAGTTGTTTGAACAGGGTCTTTTAACCCCCCAAAAACACTCAATCAATTCGCCTACCTAAATCAGATCAAAAATGGTTTGTCTTACAAAGCCAAACTTTTGTTTATAGAAATAAGGACTTTGAATATTTATATGAAAATAAAATGATAAAATTAAGAAGGTTTTTTTTTTTTGTATGGAAATATGAAGAATGAAATTTGTTATTTTGTTTTACACTACTGCTAGAATAGTCAGGATTTTGTTTCCCTATAAGGAAAGTCAATAGGATCTTTAGGATCTCAACACTGAAACCCATTGTTTTTCATTTATTTTCTGCAGATGAAAGAAAGTCATGTAGGTTTAAAATAAATAATGACAGAATTTTAATTTATGGGTGAACTATTCTTTTAATCACATTAATATTAAAGGGATAGTTCAAACAAAAATGAAAATTAGTTTCAAACCCATAAGACCTTTGTTTATCTTCAGATCACAATCCGAGAGCTTTCCAACACAGACTGACACGGAAGAGAAAAAATTGTTACTTTTGTTTTCTTTGCGCACAAAAAAATATCCTCGTAGCTTCATAAAATAAAGGTTGAACCACTGATGTAACATGGACTATTTTAATGATGTCCATACTACCTTTCTGGGCCTTGAACATGTCAGTTGTGTTGCTGTCTATGGAGGGTCAGAAAGCTCTCAGATTTCATCAAAATATCTTAATTTGTGTTCCGAAGATAAACGAAGGTCTTACAGGTTTGGAACGACATGTGGGTGAGTAATTAATGACAGAATTTTCATTTACTATCCCTTTAATGTTTGCTTTTGTGAGCATGCGATATACAGTAGTATTGAGTGCCGATGTGTCTGTTTATGGTTTCCTGCTCATTGTAAATGTGATGAGGTATTGACAGTGACGGTTCTTGTTTGATCTGGCGGTGGAGATGACCTGTCTGAGAGCTGTGTGTGTGTGTGCATGATTACAGATGGGACTGGGGAACTGTGACCGCTCAGTAGGGCGGCCATGACCTTTGACACCTTCCCAGCAGGCCCTGACGCAAGCTCAATGTGTTCTTCAATAACGCGGCAGGATGAAAAGAAAGATCCGGCATTCTGGGCTGCCGGTGGATTTCCTCTCTGAAGCCAAACACAAGCTGTGGAAATTGCACAAGGGTTGCCTCAACGTGTCGTCTCCCCAAATATTAAATAGTTTGACTCTAACAGCAGTCTGACAACATTTATTCTGCAATATGCCTTTCAAAATTTGTGGTCGGTAAGATTGTTTCATTGTTTATGAAACAATGAAACAATTTTCATTTTCTTCACTGAAGCATGCATTTTTTAAATAAAAAATACAGTAAAAACAGTCATGTTGTGAAATTGTATAACATTTTAAAATAACTGGTTTCTATATATTTTAAAATGTTATTTATTCCTGTGGTGCATTATTATCATTACTCCAGTCTTCAGTGTCACGTGATCCTTCAGAAATCATTTTAACCGTCTGATACATCGTGGTCACTACAGTGGACAGCTATTTGGAAGCCGTTTTGAACCATTTAATATGTAGCATCATGTCCCAACCACCAGCTGGCGAACCCCCAAAGTGTTGACTAAGATTCCGTTTAATTGTTGTCTTTTTATCTATTTTTTTTTCGTTTTGAGATAATATAATATATTTAAAATGGCGGCAGGAAAAGGGGTTGCACCATGTAACTCGGCAATAAGTGTTAAATCATTTTATTCTCAGAAAACCAGACAGGTACAAAAAATACTTTTTCAGTTAAATAGGATGTCAGAAATAGTTTCATCCAGATTTTAACAATATTTTTCTTCTACATTTTTTTATGTGATATTATAAATATACCTGTCCACTACAGTAGACGTCATGAACTAAAGGGTATAATTCTGCCTATATAATACTGTAGGCAGGTATACATGTATACTGTATGAGTGCAGATATATGTGTGTGTGCTTGTGTGTGTTTGCATTTGTGCTCACGTGTATGAATAGCCATTAAGTTCTATTGATTTACTTTTTATACGTTTGATTCATGGTGTACAGATATGTAACTCCCTCAAAATATAATATATAGACAAAAAAAATTTTGGCATGATTTTTCACTTGTTTAAAAGTAAAAAGAAACATGTAAAAAATTATTACTTTGTGATTTAATAATTCATGCATCAGAGGGCTAATATGCTGATTTGCTGCTCAAGAAACATTAATATTTTTGTGGAAACCATGATGAATAAAAGATTCAAAACAACAGCATTTATTTGAAATAAGTTTTTTTTGTAACAATGTAAATGTCTTTATTTTCACTTCTGATAAATTTAATCCATTCTTGTATATAACAGCAAAATATAAAAAACATGATATATATAAATTCCAGCATAAATCATTTAATTATAAGCATTCGATTATATTAACAATATGTGACAACTTGCCCCAACCTGACATTCAAAATGCCTTATAAACATGCACACACTATGAGAGATATTCTACATGTACCTCAACTGTTATGGATGTATTGTTTGTATGTCTTTTAATTTTTATTATGCGTTTTGACAAGCTTTAGTGTATTACGCTTGGCAAGAGTGAATTTGTGTAGGTGCAGAAGGCTCCAAACTCAATAACCCAGCATAACAAATTTCCCCTGTTGGGCCTGTTCCCCTCCCCAGCTTCATCCAGAATATGATTTTATTTTAATAACAGTATGTCTGCTTTTCGCCGTGTTATAAATCAGCAGATCACAGGACAGAAGTGGGGCTGAACGCTCAACTCATCCCCTCCAGACACTTTCCCTTCCTCTGAACATCACCTGTGTTCCCACCAATAAAAGAGTAGCAAAAATCATCTCTCGCCTCAGACCTCACCCACCTCTAACTCTGCTTCTTTTGACTGATAAATGGCTTTCTTCTCCCCCTCTCAACTTTAATTGTATGCTCTTTTCATCTTAATGTGATGTTTGTTTCCTGTCGTTTATTAGGCGGTGACTGGGAGCTTCACAGCTATAATTTTCGATTCGGGGGGTTGTCAGAACTGAAGCAGGTGGAAGAACCGCTGGATCATCTGCCAGCTTTATCGTGGAGAGCAGAGGGTGAGGTTTCCTCTGTATTGTGCTGTAATTGTCGCTGTCATTCTTGAAATCATGGTTCCATATCAAGTTAATTACGCTCTTTTTAATCTTTTCAAAATGCATTTTTTCATTCAAAATAAGACCACAAACAGGTTAATTCACCCAAAAATTAATATTTGCTGTAAATGTACTCACCCTCAGGCCATCCAAGATGTAGATGAGTTTGTTTGTTCATCGGAACAGATTTGGAGAAATTCAGCATTACATCACTTACTGACCAATGGATCCTCTGCAGTGAATGGGTGCCGTCAGAATGAGAGTCCAAACAGCTGATAAAAACATCACAATAATCCACACCAATCCAGTCTATCAATTAACATCTCATGAAGTGAAAAACTGTGTCTGTAAGAAACAAATCCATCATTAAGGTGTTTAAACTTTAAACTATCACTTCTGGCCAAAATAATCCGTAATAACGCTTCCTCCTTTGAAAAAGTCCATCTCCATTTGTCCTCTCACATCAAAATCCACCGACATATTTGTTAAAAGCTTTTCCTGTGCATTTTTCTTTTCTGATTCAGACACAGTGATTTTTTTCTTTGGAGAAGCAAAATTATGTATAGAGTATGTTAGCAGGACGCGGCGGTTTCAAGTTTAAAACGTCTTAATGATGGATTTGTCTCTTACAACATGCAGATTTTCACTTCATGAGATGGATTGTTTGTGGATTATTGTGGTGTTTTTATCGGCTGTTTGGACTCTCATTCTGACGGCACCCATTCACTACAATGGATCCATTGGTGAGCAAATGATGTAATGCTATATTTCTCCAAATCTGTTCTGATGAAGAAACAACCTCTACATCATAGGTGGCCTAAGGGTTAGTACATTTTTGCAAATTTTCATTTTTGGGTGAAGTATTTCTTTAATACATTTTCCTGGTTTTATTATCGATGATTCATCATTGGTGCACGTTGTTCCAAAAATAAAATGTTGGTCTGATCTTTAAACAGAAGAATAACTTGTTCTGCCAGTGACGTAAGAATATAAATAATACCTGCGTGGTGCCGCCCTTGAAGTCCTCGACTTACATCCTGCTATCATGTCTTATGAGCACTCAGAATCACAAACATTTTATTTTTCAGCCACAGATGACGTCATGATAAGGCAAATTGGCTGATGACACACCAAAAAAACATTACCAGTTGTATCTGTGATTTAAATGTTTTTTGCAAAAAATATTTAATTTTTATATGATATACAATAATGGCTGCCAAGGGAGAAACAGCCTGCAGATTTTTCATGATTTTTCATTATCCAGTCCATTTCTGATGGATGAAATCACATTCCACCTCACATTTTTTCTCATAGGATATACTATGGAATTATTTAAAAATATACTTCAGTTACTAAAGTAAAATGGGTCGTGAATGCCATTTTTATATTAGAATTCAGTGATTCATTTTCATGCACTTTTTTTTTTTAATCATCTAGAGTCAGTATCATATTGAAACATATTAATCATTTAAAGGGCAAATCAGCGAATTTACCTTCCACTTTATAGGTCATTCCCATCCTCAGATTACAGTTGAACCAAAATATTAATCCACAGTTCCTGATCAATAGCAATGCATGCATGAGCGTCACAGCAAGAGGGCAATCTTTTCTGAATTTCCCTTCTGAAGCCAACAGTCTAATTCTCCTCTAGATTAGCAGCGCTCTGATAAATTATGCTCTGTTATGGATACATTCCTGGTCCTTCAAGGTTATATAACATTCAATATGCAGTAGAAGAGTGAGAGACAACTAAATTCAGGTCAGGACACAGCAGGACGCTTTCCTTTTCATGTTTGATCCAGAGGGGTCACTTCTGCAAACTCATTAAGACAGAAATGCAAATGATCTTCTCTTTCACGATATTTCTCTTTTTTTTTTTTTTTAAAAAAGGCAATTATTGTGCCTACTTACTGTAAAAGAAAAATACTAGGCAAGAGCTGTGCCTTCAATGAGCAGCGTACATACTTTAGATGTTTATGTTAAATTATAATTTCTAACAGTCTAATGTCCAGCGATGATGCAATGCTCGGCTCTTAAATGATGTATAAGCTGTGTACGTTTTCCTTTGAAGTCTCGCTGAAATGTGGGTAGTTGTACGTTCTTGTCCTTATGATCAGGTCAGATCTCACATGCTAGGAAATACGGTGAATTGGACTTCTATTCTGATTACATAAATAATTGTCTATATTATATATGCTGTTTTTGCTATTTTGTACATTGTCTGTTTGTATATTATTCTTTTTATTATCTGTGTCCTGTCCTGTCGCTGTCATTGTGTTGCACTGTGGAGCTTCTGTCACTATATAAAATTCCTCATATGTGCAAACATACATGGCAATAAAGCTCATTCTCATTCTCTCTCTCATTCTTATTATTTGCCGTAATATACTGTTTTGAGAGAAACAGAGTTGGATTCCTCTACAAAGACACTTGACTAAATTGTATTAAAACTTGCATTTAAAATATTGCTGTTATCACTGTTCATAAACATTTATTCATTAGCCAGACACTTGTTTAAAGTAACTTATAATGCATTCAAGGTATACATTTGATCAGTATGCATGCATTTCTAGTCTGTAATTTACCTGTATTGATATTCATAATTTTGTTTCTGTATGCCCACATTTGATTAGGCCCACATTTTTACTATTAAATACATAAATGATTTATGGACTTAAAATCAAAAATTGTGTTAATTTTTAGGCTTTTAGTATATTTGATTTAAAAAATTTTTAAATGTTTTTTATTAGATTTTTTTTTTAATATGCACAGTTCAAAAATGCATGTTTTGATCTTTCTGGCAGCCTTGATGTATTTCATATTCACAGTTATGTATATATGTATGTATGTATGTATTTATTTTAATTCAAAGCAGCAGTGCATTCATAGTCAGGGCTGGGGAGTAACGAATACTTTGCTTTCAGTTAACAGATCCATACGAATCATGCATGAAATAAAAGTTTATAAAGTCAAACGATAGCTTTGTGTGTCTTTATTCATTCGAAATGTTCTAGAATATACAAAACTAGGGGAGTCCGCTTTTAGCTATTATGCCGCCCACAGTTGGAACCAGCTTCCAGATGAGATCAGATGTACTAAAACATTAGCCACATTTAAATCCAGACTCAAAACTCATCTGTTTAGCTGTGCATTTGTTAAATGAGCACTGTGCTACGTCCGAACTGATTGCACTATGTATAATCATTTAAAATGATTTTAAAATCAATTTTTATATCATTTTTTTTAATTCCTTGTTTTTATTGTTGTGATTATTATTATTATTTTTAATGACTATTTCACGTCCTTTTATGTAAAGCACTTTTAATTACCACTGTGTATGAAATGTGCAATATAAATAAACTTGCCTTGCCTTGCCTTGCCTAGAATAGGCCTAGATCATCTTTGGCGTGGTAATGCGAGTTCATGATTCGATTAGTGCACAGATGATTCTTTTGAGTCAAGTCAAAAGAATATTTTTTTTTGTTTAACGAAACCAGTGTGAATGGTTCACATTAAACTGGATAGATCTGGGGTATGTTTCCCAAAAGCATCGTTAGCAAACTGTGGTCGTTAAATTACACTGAACTCAGCGATCGCTTTTCCATAGAGAGGATTATAAAGTAATCACTTAAAGTTTGGTCCATTCATTAAACAAATCTATTGCATAACTTGGCCAGTTGTTTTGGCTACTTTTATGATATGTTTAGTGTGTTTGGATTAGTTTTGAAGCAATTAGAATGCAGCATAAAACAGCACGGAATCCCATTCATTGTATTCAAATTGAATTTATATTGATTGGTAAATTTAAATGACATAACGTTGTTGTTGTTGATCATAGAAGTGCTGTAGAAAACTGATGTTAAAAAATGCAAAGAGAAAAAAAACCCAAGAAATTAAGTTAATATGTCCCTTTGTGTTGTATAGCTTAAGTATTTCAAAGGATTAAGTTACTAAACCTGAGTAATCTGAGTAATGAAATACATTACTGATTACTTTTTAAAGCATATATTTTGTCATTTGTAGTGAAATACATTTTAAAAGTAACCTTCCCAGCCCTGTTCATAGTATACATTTTATCAGTATATGTGCTAATAATCAATCTGTAGATTTGCCAGTACTAATTCTAGCTTGCAATACCTTTAAAAATTAACTAGTCATTTTATTTTCTGCTACTAATACAATATTTATTTATTTAAATAGGCTACATTAAAAAATCTTGTCAGTGCAGACATATATGCGTCCAATAATTGTCCGGAATCTGTTATTTTCAATTAATAAATGTTTTGATCTTGCTGTCTCAGAACTGTGGCATGCCTTGATGCACTTTATATGGAGCCTTACATTTAAATAACCAAGCATTAAAATAAATCCACACGGTTTACAATAACAACACATCTGTCCTGCTATGCATAAATTTCATTTTAAACGTGAAAGGTTCGATTGTTATCCCAGGAGCCAGTCTCAGTGAGTGAATGTGCGTGTGTGTGTGTTTTTAAGGCTCAGTTTTCCGCTACACTCTGGAATGTGGCCAGGCCCGTCTCTCTCTTTCTCTCTCCCTCTCTCTCTCTTTTGAATCCACATTCGGCTTCCAAATCCAAAGCCTTTGATCTTTCTCGCTGTGTCTCCTTTACCCGGAAGAGAACCGTCGCTTTCCCTCTCAGCTGGGATGAAGGCGCGCGTGGAAATGTTGGCCCGTCTCCATCCTCACGCCATATATGGTCATACAAAGGCTGGGGATGAAAGAGGCCGCCGCCGCCAGATCAAAGGCAGCCACGGCTCCGCCCACTGACCCCACCTCCGCCTGCTTTATAAAGATCTGCCTCCTACTCCAAACTTATTCTCACGCAAGCCGCAGAAACACTTCCCAACGTTTTTCTTCCCCCTTCTTGTTTTCTGATACATTGAGGGAGGGCTCCTTTAATTTATCTGGTTTTGTATATTTGAATCTTGCGAGCTGATTTTGTAGCTGCTTACATTTATGCTTTATTTATCGTAAGAATTTATTAAAATCTAGTTAATGTGATAGTTTGACAAAAATGGTTAAATGAAAACTTGTGTTTTTATGTTTTCAATTAAATACTGCTGATAATATAGCCTATATATGGATATTCTAAAAGTGCATTGCGGGAGAAATTGTGTAGGCTAATTGATTTATATGTCATTACCATTGGCCATTTTTAAAACAAATATGCCTCGTCAAATTTCAGGGCAATATGCTTTATTTATTTATTTATTTATTTTTATTTAAACGTTATCTAAAGGTTACTTATATGCAATAGAAATAGTTCGTAATGTAGGCTATATAAAATATATATTTTTTAGTTTAAATGTGACCTCCAAGACCAAGTGAAATTACATAAGCTATATACAAGAACGTGGTATATCAAACACTAGGTGATTAAACAGTGTATGTTTTATAAATACGCTTAATTACATGAAACATTTAAATTTAGATTACCTTGAGAACAAAAGAAGCATTCAGGTCAACATCAAGTATTCATTAAATCGAGCAATATGCATGAAAAAATGGACTAATAAGATGACTAAGATGAAAACAACTTCCTAGATCTTTTCAAACGGAATCCCATCTTCAATACGATTCATGCATTTACATTTTGCATCTTTGATGTCACTCTTTGCAACGTAATGCAGATCAACGATTAAGCTCGTAGTATGTTTTTTCCGTTCATATGTTTTTTCCGTTCACATTGGCATTTGTTGTTTTTCATTTCTGCTTTTTATTCAAATGATTATTTATTACGATCGTTTAAAAATTGTGCCTCAAATTTTTATATAGCAATATTTGTCAGCTATTTTTCTACTGTTGATTTACACTATTTAGTACTGGTAACACTAATAGGGAAAAAAAGAGCAATGCACATTTAGATTTTTAAGTGGTAATCAAATGTAGTAGTTCAAAACTAATTATTAACAATCATATATTATATTATATTATATTATATTATATTATATTATATTATATTATATTATATTATATTATATTATATTATATTATAACCCACCATCACCATTCCCACCTTTCATTTTAATCAATTCAATTCAAAAAAGCAAACCTGCAAACAAAAATATAGCCTAAATACATAAAACCTATTTAAAATAATAAGAAGCCTTTACAATTTTGTGCAATATTTGTGGTTCCATTGGAAGTACATTGGGAACAGTTTCAACCCTCCCGAATCTGGTCAGTCATGATATTTCCAAAATTTTTAAACATTAATATGAAAAGCTTGACTGAACATTATATGTAAAATTGAACAAAAGCGCCTGCTGATTCAGATGGAGCCAGTTCTGTTATTCAACATTCATTAATATGTTCCCAAATCACTTCAGATGTGTCCCGTAAATCCTATATTTTACACAGATAATGCATGATAGTGATTTCACTCCTGAAGCTCATTTCTAATTGGTTCAACTGACGGTGTTACGACACTGTTTTCGTTTCCAACAGCCCCAAAATGAACCGGAGAACCGCACTGGTGTCTCCTACCTCCACATTTTGCGCTCTCTGTCCATTTGTTGGAAGCAATGTATAAAATCCCCCTTTACTTTCCTCAGGAGTGTCAGTCAATGCATGTGCGCGCGCGTGTGTGAGTGAGATGTCAATCAAAGCGGCGGCTTCTCTTTCATCTCTATAGTCAGTCAGAGATCAGGGGGAGGAGTACAGCACTACACTCTCTCCAGCCCAACATTACTCTCAGTCTCTGCTGAGCGCATTTCTGAAGAGGGACACCTTTTTACCCAAGAAACCAAACGGGAATGACACACAGCATCTGAACTCCAGCACTTTTTTTTTTTCTCTTGTTTTCTTGAGTCGGGTTTTTTGAACAGTCAGAACTGTCCTGCGTTCGACTTACACTTCTAACTTTTGCTTTTAAGAACACCACAGGAGTCGTACTTTAACTTTTAAAACACCCAGCGTCGCTATATTGCGTTTCCCCTCTGGATTCCCGAGTGCTGCCGTAGACCAAACACTCGCACGCGCGTTTGGAGTGCGCCAGCTGAAATTATACGGGGGTTTTCTGTCTAACGCCTTCGCTTTCCGGGCGTTTGTAGGGTGAGGAGGACTTTCAATCACCCGAGAAATGCCGCAGTTGTCAGGTGGAGGAGGCGGCGGGGATCCGGAGCTCTGCGCCACCGATGAAATGATCCCGTTCAAAGACGAGGGAGACCCGCAGAAGGAGCAGATCTTCGCGGAGATCAGCCACTCCGAGGAGGAGGGAGACTTAGCGGAGATCAAGTCATCTCTGGTCAACGAGACAGAAATCAGTCCTAACAGTAACAATCACGACGTGAGTACGCCTCAAACGCAGGTTGAAGGTCCTGCATCATCTCCGTCAAACTTCATGTGTCCAGTTGTTGGGAAGTTGGGATTTGTTTTCAGAATGAAGAGTCGTGTTGATATTTTAACCTCAGTTCTGTAAGTGTGTGTGTGTGTGTGTGTGTGTGTGGTTTAAATGGCAGAGCCACACGTGTTAAAGTCAACAAACTCTTTTTAACCCACAGTCCTTATTTAAGCAAGAAAAAAGGACTAAAAGGGTCACGATGATCAGTATTTGCTTTAATCATCACATAAATTATGATAGCTTTTTATATTTTTATTTGTTCAGGATTTTTATTTATTCAACCAGTTAACAATATTTTTTGTTTGTTTAAAAACAACAACAACAACAACAACAACAAAAAAACACAGTCGTTATTTAATTGTCAAAGAAGGCAGTGCTGATCAATATTTTTGTTTTTTTACTGATCATCACAAACAAAACAGTAGCTTTTAAATGGATTTTTATTTGAAATTTGTGTAAGTTTGTATGTAGTTTATTCGACAATTCATGTTAAACAGTTATTACAAAGAATGTAAAAATAATAGTGCAATGCTGCTACCCCTACTACTAATAACGTTACATTTTTGTTGTTGTTGTTATTGTAATTTTTGAGATTTTTAATAATTGTTTATTAAAGTCTGCCAGATAATGGGTGCAATATGCACATATTTTAATATTTCTGAAAAAGCTTATTATGCCTCTGATTGGTTTATTGTGATCTCTTTTACAATTAACCACAAAACTGCAACATGCTTTAAAAAAATAATAATTCATTGATATTAATTTTTAATATTAATAAGTATTAAAAATCAGCACACCCTGTTTATGGTGGCGACAGCGTAATTTGCCTGCTCTTATATAGGCTAAATTACATATTTTCAGTTTCACACAAAAGAAGAGTAAACAATTATTTCAATGAAACAAAATGGAAGTCTATATCCATCAGAAATTTGTGAAGCAGTTCTCAGATTTGTGTGCTGGTGTAAATTCGTTTGAGTTTATTTTTTGTGTTTCTCTGATCGTGTGCTTTTTTTCCATTTCTACTTGGTCATGTGCATCAAGTAAATTGAACTAAAGAATAATAAGATGCTTTGCTTTATTAATGAAATGTATTTCCTCCTGGCATCAACAGCATGCAGGGTTACAGCTTGACATGAGAAAGAACAAACTGATGGGCTGAATGTTAATTGGGAAAGCAGTGCAGATCCCTCACTCTGCTGGAAGGCACCCAGAGGGAGCTGAACTCCAAATGGAGTTTATTTCCCGGCACTTCTGATTCATAATGCGGAGTGAACGAGAATAGTAGCGAAGCCTTTCTTTTTCCTTCCTCAAGATACCGCATTTGTGGTCGGTCTCCACCGCAGAGGGAAAATTACTGAGTTAATCAATGTATAAAAAAATGCAAGTTATCTTTTCCTTATGGATGCCTTATGCTAAAAATATGATAAAACATACCTTATTTTGTCAGCTTTGGTTTTAGGATTGAACAAATTTTTCTTCGGAAAACAGGAGTGCTGGAAAAACGAAAGCAATAACATTGCACGTTAGAAATTAAGTTGTTAATATCTCTCTCCTACATTTTTGAACAGGCAGCTAGACAGTCCCAAATAACACCAGACTCTTATCATGAGAAGCACAGGGACCATCCGGACGATGGTAAGTCATATGGCTTGGGAAAAATGTGTAATATTATTAAATCCTTGATTTGGTGTAAATTAGATTTTTTTTTTTTTTCTTAACAGCATGCTTTACAAAATCATAACATTTTCATTCACTTATGTTAAAACATGCACTTGCAAAGAAAGACATATATATATTCTCTTTTTAAAATGTATTACAGCCCTAGTGCATAACTGATTTAGTATTCTGAATATGCCTGTAATTATTTAGATTTGTTCTTTTAATTAATTGATTCTGAAGGCTTTGTGAAGGGAATTTCTCAGCCCACAGTCTGTTTGGTGTCGAACACGTAATGACACGTGCCAGGGAAGTGCCCCATCTTCCTCTGACATGCTGGCCTCCAAACACACCGTCTGAGACGCTATTGTCAAGAGCAGCATGTTGCTGTGATGGCCCGGAGTTCATTTGATCTCTGTTTGCACCCGGGTCTTTTTTACGCCGGGCAGGGCGCTGGGGTCACAGTGAAGTGACTTGATTGTCTTTTCCCCTTTGTTCTCTGCTTGCTGTGAATTAGGATGCAAATTTTCAGCTAAACACTTCACTGGCCTCAAAACGGCTCCCCCGTTTTAGTTACCCTTAGGAACTGCTTGGTTTCCTGTTTAGCTTGCATTTCTTGCATTTTAAAAATGTGAAATTTGGTCAGGAAGTTCATTTTGATTTATTTTATTGGCACTGAAGGTTTCAAGAGTCATGCATACTTTAGTTTAGCGACTGGACTACGTAAAATAATTGTTAACAAATTTCACATTTAAACTGCGAAAATATGGGAAATCTTATTCATTCAAGCTTCCTTATTTTGTTCTCTAACAGGCAAGCTTCAAGACATGTACAGCAAAGGCCACCCGTACCCCAGTTACCCAGGATACATCATGATGACCAATATGAACAATGAACCCTACATGAACAACGGCTCTCTCTCGCCTCCCATTCCCAGAACGGTGAGTGTTATCCAGTGCTGTTCGCTCCTGAGCCCTCGCTGTCCAACATTGACATTTTTCGCTTTATTTTATCTTCCCTCGTCGTAGCGTGCAGCTCGGGGTTATGATGTTAGTTTCTGATTGGCAGCGTGTCTGTGTCTAATGCTCTGACCCATATCTGCTCGTACTGTCTATATGTTTTAGTGTGGCAGATTACATTTTTTTTTACTTTGAACAGACTTGCACACTTATGCATAAATGTATAGAAGTTACAGACGTTTGCCATCTCGGTTATTATATAAAACAACCGCTGATGGAAGGAGGGGTGGGGGGTTAAAAAAAAAGATGGTGGATACGCTAGCAGCTGTCCACCCTAATCCTGTTTGGTAGTTTTTGTGTGGTTAAGACTCCCTGTTTGGCAGTTGACTGGTGCCTGGAAGAGACGGCCGCTGCAGGCAGTCTGTGAGCCCGATGAGAGACAGGGTTTTCTCCGCTGAGCTCATCTCATCCATTGTTTGCACAGCTCTGAATTCAGCTCCTTTATCAGTCTGCGGCCGTGCGATTATAGTTCGGTTTTCGCCGCTGTGGCGACGGACGCCAAACAGAAGATGATGCTGCAGTTGACCTGTAGTTGCTCTAAGCTTTTGGGATAAATGGTTCTGACTTTAACGTTTTTATTGTTTAGTTCTTTTTAAGCAGTTTTACTTAAGCATATGCATTGTTACACAACAAGATGTGGTTTAGCAGTTTGTTGGCAATTGGGTCAGCAATGTACATCTGTGGGAATCCTTTATGATTTAAAGCCTTCGCTTGGGAGGGACAAAAAGCAGAATTTTCTTAAATACTGATGCAAAGATTTTTGCTGAGGTGTTGCAGAATCATTTGCAACTTACCCAAATTTTGCCTTTTTTCACTCGGTGTGCAATAAAATCCCAATCATGCCAGATCCATTTCCTCAACCTCCTCCGCCTGTTGTCTCTCTCTCTCTCTCTCTCTCTCTCTCTCTCTCTCTCTCTCTCTCTTCTCTCTCTCTCTCTCCTTTGCGGTGGCTCAAATATTCGGACACAGTATCTCCAAGGTCTGGGATCGGTTTTCAGCGAGATCAAAGACATCTTCTTTCCCCCCTTCCCCCCCTTCATTCCCCTGAAGTTTGGATTGATTTCCATTGGCCATGACATTCCAGTGCCTGAACTCCCACCCAGTCATGAAGCAGGCAATTTTGTGGTGGTCAGCAGATTTTTTGGGGGGGGGTGTTGCTACCTGGTGAAATGCCAGCCGCATGGGTACAGTGTTCTACAGCACCCCCAGCGATAGTGGATATTGGCATGGTGCTTAGTGATCCATGAAAGCTTTACATGTTGCTCTAATCTGATGGACGACATCTGGAAATGGCATCCAGGGCTCCTTTGAGATGACTAACTTGGGGTCAGCAGATAATGTTTCCAGGTAAACACTGGGGCTGCATTGTCTCTGGTGCCTGTAGCTTTGAAGTTGTAATATTTTAACATTCATATGAAATGGCGAATTGGGAATTAAGACAACCTAGGCATTTCCTCCTTTTGAAATGATTTCCCTCGCGCCGGGACGTTTCATGTAGTTCCGCTTATCTCGGCCCCTTTTAATCAGTTGGAGAGAAGAATGGGGTGATGGGGTCCTGGATTTCATTGAATTGTATAATCTGTTCCCCATCCCCTCTCTTTCATTTCTTCTTCTTAAATTGGATTATTTAAAGTTCAAGCACAAAGTTTCATCTCAGTAAAAGTGTTTGAGATGTTACATGTTTGACCTGTGACCCCTAAATTAGTTTAAATGTCCTCAGATTTTTCAGAATGTGCTGATCTGAAGGCTTTTTCACACCTAACGTGTTACGAAATAAATATCGAAAGAGGAAATGAGTAGTATACTCGCATGAAGAGTAAACAAATATTTGTTGTAGTTAAATGAAAACCAAATTTACCCAGGTACAATAAATGGTGCTTTCAATGACAACCAAACTGACTTCAATATAGTGGTTCGTTTACTGCACTTTTCGCATAGATTTTGTATATTTATTTGTGAAGTTGTTATCAGCAGATTTGACTTACTCATCAAAGAATACAAACTTTATCATCGAGAAAAATCATTTGTTTTATTTCAAATTTTTGTTTGACAAGATATGCATATTCTATGTGTAAAATTATCAGAGAAGATGATTTAATAATTTGGCAAAAAAAAAAGAAACTGTTAAAAATTATTAAATGCATGGAAAGTGGGTTAATTTATCATTTAAGTAAACATGTTATCGTAAAGGCTGTTTTGATGGTTAGCCTGCTCTCCATATGGATGGACCTCTACTGTAATACATGAGCTGAAGCTGCTGGTGAAGCAGCTTCAGTCCTTGTGCTGTTTTCCTCCCCCATCCTGACTGGCTTCTGGCAGTAGAGCTTGGGAAGAACCGACCCAAGATACACACTCACACTCGGCCTGCTTTGATGTGGGATGTGACGGATCTCTCGGCGTGGACATGCCGTGGAATCACAAACCCCCCCAAACCCTGGCTTTACCTAAAGAGATTTCACACAGCTGGATCTTCAACTCTCGGTCTGTCCCCTTCTGCACCATTCAAAGAAACTACATTTCCCGGCAGCCCTTGTGTGTGATTTTCGTAACAATATTTAAGTAGCACATTTTCATTGCGTATTAATAGTTTTTAGTATTTGTTATTTACATCAAAATCTGCATTTCTAAACTCACCCATATGCCTCTCTGATGCTCTTTAAACACGTATCATATCGTTTTTTGATGAAGCAAGCAAAGCGCACACCCCCACACATGAGTGATAAGGGGCAAACAAGTAGCCATATCATCTGCTGAGCAGGTCTGAACACCAGCGTGGCCTAGACCTCGCAGATTTCGGCAACCCACAGGCCCTTTGAAGTGCACTGGTACAGACCCAGGGTTTTTGAACAGAGGGCCATTGATACTGTGTTTACATCGGCCGGTTACCACAGCCATATTGAATCCATGTGTCGAATGTACAAAGCAAAAAGGCTGGCAGTGTTATTAGGTGATTTTTGAAAGGTTTGCCTCCATGGGGCATTTCACCCCCCTGAAATATTACTGTCAAACAACCCACTGAAATTTGTTAATTGAAACGTCTTTATAGTAGGAGACTCCACAAATAAATAGCTTTTGTGTGTATTCAAGTAGTGCAGTTTATTGTTTATTCTAGATGTTTATTTATCTTAGCTCTGCTAGCTAGTCCCATTTGCCTATATCTCCTGTTTTTTATGCAATGTCAGGTATATTAGACAAACACATATATATATGCTACAAATTTTTGTTGTTATTTTTGGACAGGCTTTGAACAGGCTATTACAATGAGCATTATTTCTTGACCTCTTAATGCACAGCTATTATGCAAACCAGCGGTAGCACCTGTTGATGATCCTGAGGGCACATGCAAGTGAAGTGCACCGTTGTGTTTTGTCTTTGCGCCACAGTTGTCATCACTTTTCCTGCATGTTATGTCTCCAGGCCTGGCTGTGACCTCCATCACCCTCCAGCGGCCTCTTTAAGCCCTGCTTTATTTTGACAACAGTAGCTGATGCTCTTGTCCCAGTCTTGGTTGTTTTTCTTTTGCGCTCATTTATTGTAGTTTTTAATGTGTGTTGCTTCATTTTGCGTATTCTCATTCGCAGTGTCATTTGAAGCTCGTTTAGTCTCAGATGACCAAAAATCCCCTTGTTTTTCTCATTTTACAATTGTTTGTTTGAGAAGCGACATTCGATGCGTGTCAGTAACCCTCTTCTATCAAATCACGCTAGTTGTATGACTGTTGGAGATTGCGTAGTGTAATTTTTGCGCTGCAGCGGCATGTAGAAACACGAGTGTCTCGTCAAACAGTCGTCATCTCAAGAGAAATCCGTCAGTGACAGTGATTGAAACTGCACTGTTTGCATGCATGCATGCATCTCTGAACTTCATTTGCACTGCTTTTTACTGATCAATAGAGGCTTTGTGCCACTAGGTTCACTTTTTTTCATATTTTTCTGAAGCTCATTATTTTTATCTTTTTTTTTTTTTTTTGCTGGGCTGTTTGCGTGTGTGGGGGTAAAGGAGCTTCACATGCTCCGTGGATTAGACGCCACTGAAATATTCATGCTCCCTGGTGTAGGAGTTTGGTAAAGGGTTTCTCTGAGTTACAGTACAAAAGATGGCTTGCCACCAGGCTTTATTAGCGAGGCTGTTTAATGGATGTGTAGATTTCTCGCATGCACTCACTCCCTCTCTTTGTGTTGCACATCAAACCATCTCTCTGCCTCCGATTTCTCAGACTCTTTCTATTTCTCATAGTCAGTCAGTCAAGTCGCGTTTGCAGCGGACGAGAGGGGAGGGCTTTGCTATCAGCTCTTTTTGTGTGGTCTCGGTCATAAAAACACCCTGTTCTTTGAATGTGAAAAGAGCCTGTCTTTAATTTTTGGGAAACTCATAAAAGTTTGTCGCTCCTTTCATATCTGCCGCAGAATTGAAAACAAATGCTTCCTTTTTTCATCTGCCTTTGAACTGGCCAATTATGGAGTTGTGAAAATAAAAATCACCCTGTCAATCTCTCCTGCTCCCTCTCCTCCTTTTTTCACTCCCTTCTTTTCCAGCTTTTTCGTTTTAACTCCGCTCTCTTTGATTTCTCTCCTTCGCTCCCTTGTTTTTGTCTTCCCTTCTCACTCGTTTGTGTCGAAGGTGTACGTGTGCGTGTGTGTGTGTGTGTGTGTGTTGGGGGGGATCAGTGATGTCAAAGTCAAAACCGAGAGCATTAAGAAAACTGGCGAAATGCAATCCAGCTGCAATCCGACATGACGCTGGAAAAAGGGGGCTGTGGAGCAGAGAGCTGCGGCGTATTCCCAGGGCGCACAACTGCTCGCGGCCTTGGCTTTGATCTCTTCAAAGCCTTCTGCCTCCTACTAGATGAAGAGTCTTGGCTTCGTTTCGTGAGCGCTGGAGAGAGAGAGAGAGAGAGAAAAGGGGAGGGTGAGCGAGTGATGGTGTGGGGAATTAGAGGGGGTTGTTGTGCATAGAAACGGATGAGGATGGGGGGGGGTTTGTAGAAAAAAAGTGACAAAGATACACTGAAAGAGGGAGGCAGGAAGTTAAAGGTGTCCTTTTGCCCTATTCTGGCCAAAATCAATCAGATTGTGGGAGTAATTACATGTAATTCAGCACAAGTCTCAGAGGGTTTTGTTACCTGAGGGACTCTGACCCCAGAAACAGAGCCCAGGCCGGGGAGGGAAGGGAGGGCCAGCGGAGGGAGGGAGGTGTTGAAAAGCAGGCTGCCCTGTTGCCGTCCAGCAGAGCAGAAAATGGGAGCACAATGCAGTGATTACCCTTGCAGATGTCCCCATATTTATGTCGGCGATGTTTTGGTGGCGTGGGCGGTGGGATTGTTACAGAGCTAACGAGGCCCTGCTATTGTAGTGGAGCGTGTGCCCGGTTGTGCCCCCTCCGCAACCCCAACACACCCGCCCCCAACCTCCAGGCTTTCCCACATTAGACTGTAACGGGGCAACTATCCCACCCCTGGAGGTGTGCAATTTGTGAAAAATACACTTACTTAAGATGTTGATGGCAACATAAACACATTATCCTATGGGTGGAGCTTTTTTTAAGTGGCCAATAGAAAGGGGCGTCCTGTAGCCAATGTGATTGCAATATATAAATTATCATTTTAATAATGACAAATGAGATGCGCACAAAAGTGCTAAAATTTATTTTTATGCTTGCATTGTTAATAATATATCAATTTATATAAGCATCAATATAATATATATAAAAAATGTGTTTTTGTTAATTGCTGAAATTAATTTTTATGCATGTATGTTTATAATATAGAAATTTAAATAAACATCAATAAAAGATATTAAATGTTTTTATACAAAAACAATTCATTTTAAAAATACAATGCTATCTATTTATAAACATTACGTTTGAGGAATTTAATAATTAGATTGATCAAAATTGATGGTACAGACATTTAGAATGTTTTCTATTAATCAAAGAATCCTGAAAAAATCTGTAATGGTTTCCATAATAATAATATTATTAAGAGGCACAACCAGTTTCAGCATTGATAATAAGATGTTCTTGAGCAACAAATCAGCATATCAGAATGATTTCTGACGGATCATGTGACACTGAACACTTTAGTAACGATGCTGAAAATTCAGCTTTGCATCAGAGGAATAAATTACATTTGAAAATATATTCAAATATAAAACAGTTATTTCAAATTGTAAAGAAAAACACAATATTGCTGCTTTTACTGTATTTTGAATCAAATGAATGCAGTCTTAAGGATAAAAATATATCTTATTATATACATACTATATAATACTACATTATTTTTGTTTTTCCCATGTTTATACGCTAATGTTCATGCTAAGATCACAGTTTACACAAACAACATAAACCATAATCAGTGCCCCTCATGTCAGCCCATTGTTAATAAGGTTCATCAGACAAATTGACTGCTCTGTCTCTTTGATCTGATCTTTCATCTCTGAGTCTGGCCTTCTGCATTACTGTTCCTGATCTCCACAGACCTGCATTGGGATGTTTTTTTTTTCCCTTTCCCTCTATCGCTAATTGATTTGAACCCATGTGGAGTGTTCATTTGTCACTGAAGGGTCCTTCACAAACGTATAGAGCCTCTGATATGAAATTGCATGTCCAAATACACAGTCTTTTCTGTATTTTTTAGGACATCTGCTATTATTCACCCGCTATTTTGTTGTATGATATGCTCACTCTTTCTCAAACTCGTTCTGGGTGCGGATGTAAGACCTGAGACAAGTAGCACTTTGTTTACTTTCCTCAGTTGTTTGATGCTGGATGATGAAACCTATAAAAATACTCCGCAAGACTGCATTTGCTCGTCTTTGCCTTTGTGCCTTCATACCAACCTCTCTCAACCGCTAGTTATTAACAGCATCTGTGCCTCCCAAAGGATGTGCATAGGTAATAATAAAATTCAATTTACAGCTTAGTACGAGACTGTGCGCTGTGCTGATGCTGGGCCTGGCAATGCTAACAGTAAAATTTGAGTTTGTTTCTCGTCTTTTGATCTAAAGCCTTTTGCTTAAATGCTTACAATTATTTTTTGTACATGCATGTCTAGTTGATGTGAAATATTTTTGGGAAGTTGTCAGCCTGTGGAGAGTGACATGCTGTACTTTTTGTTGCAATTCTAATGCGTTTGGTTTTTATGGCATCTTATTAATTGAAAGACTACACTAAAAAAATTGGAGTTAAAAATTCCATTTAGAAATTTCTAGCAAATTTTACAATTAAAAAATAAACAGCAAATAACACATTAAAAGAAATTTGACATTTTGAAGAAGAAAAACTGAAAAAGTGTTGTCTTGTTAAACGTGCCCCAATAATCTTTGTTCTGTTTACAACTTTGAAAGAAATGTTTGTCACTGTTCATGGAATTTGTACTTAAAACTGTTTCTTACACTATTTAAAATGATCCATTGAAGGCAAAAAGTGATTTAAAATCAGTGAAACTTGAAAAGAATCAGACCTAAGATTGACTGTCCTATACAAATAAAATATTGATAGATTTCTTTGTTTATTTAAAAAATGTACAGAACATTTTTGTGATTTACAGAAGTGGTATTTGATAGCTTTGACTCCGTATTATTCCAAAATGTACAGTGTTTGGACTTTTGACTGCTAGTGTATGTCGTGGACTGGCTGTGTATAGAATTATAAAGATAGGTAGAAGCAACTGATGCATTGGTGAGATGGGTTTAAATCTTTACAGGGAAGGTTTTAAACTAATAATCTAGCATTTTAAGCATTTTATATTAAAACAAATGCAATAAAATATCTCATCTATTGTCAGTTGCAGTCCTTTTGAGAATAGACCTTAGGGCTACACGCCATATTATTGACACAAACAACCGTTGTAAGACGTTTAGTCAATAAAAGATTGAAAAAAGGTTTTTGCACAGATTTCCTTGTTAGCTGCATAATAGCTACAAATCATAAGTTGCTACTTGCTATTGCTAGTCAGTTGAATTACAGGAAGGTGATATTTCTTATTCTTGAAAGTATTTTATGGGACACAAATTTGTCAGAGTGCAATACGAGTTATCTTTTTTTTTTTTTTTTTCTTTTTTTTTAACACAAAGCTGTAAATGTCTAAAGGGATGGTTCACCCAAAAATGAAAATTCTGTCATTAATTACTCGCCCTCATGCTGTTCTAAACCCATAAGGCCTTCGTACAAATACAGAAGGTATTCTCATAGCTTCATAAAATTATGGTTGAACCGCTGATGTCATGTGGACTATTTTAATGATGTCCTTACTACCTTTCTGGGCCTTGAACTTGTGAGTTGCATTGCTGTCTATGGAGGGTCAGAAAGCTCATCAAAAATATCTTGATTTGTGTTCCGAAGATGAACAAAGGTCTTTATGGGTTTGGAACGATATGAGGGTGAGTAATTAATGACAGATTAAGAAGTAAACCAGCACAAATCTAAATATAATCTGATTGGCTGTGATTTGTGTAGCACATTGTGGAGTTTCAGGACTTTGTAGTTTTTGGAAAGCTCCATCCAGGAAGCATCTGTCTCACACGTTAATGGTATAATTCATATTCCAGCAGAATACTCTAGGTAGGTTTGCACTGAGATTTATACCTGGTCTTTGATCAATATTTAGGTATCTAAATGGCATACATCCATGGAAAATGGTGCTCAGGCTGCTTATGCATTATGGATTTAGTTTGCAATTATTAGAGCTATTTTGAGGATTAACCTAACTGCATTAGAGTTACTGACTGATGGTTTCTCAGCTTGATCTGTATCTACACACCCAAGATGTGATGTGAGTTACGAACTCATTCTGAGATTGAACATTAATTCAAAACTTCTTGGAAATCCGGCACATGACGCCTTTATGTACACTTCTGATTTTCCATCTGTCATGTAATGGACAATGCACCCAATCCCAACCCAAGGGTTAGGTTAATTTTCTGAATCTTTATCAAACAAAAGCCAGTTTTCTTTTGGTTGGACCAGAACCAAAATATCACAGAGAGTCAGGAAAACAAAGACCTTGTGCACGTTTGCATACTCCTCCACTGCGTCTCGCCTTGTTTGCACACAGCCCATGTTTTGTTTGCTTTAGACAGGACAATAGTCACAAAAGTGCTCCTTCAAAAGTATCGAACAGGGGGAGGTGCCTGTCCTGCGTGTGAGCCGACTTTCAAGAGCTCGTTGAAGTGCTCCTCAGTCATGCGTGGGTTGGGAGAAGTCATTTGTTCTCCGGGGATTATTGTGCGAGTGTGTGTGCGCGCTCAGACTGAGGGATTTCACTGGCTGATGCTAAATTGAAAAGCAGTTGTGTTGAGGTTAACTAGCTAATTCCCTAACAATGTGGGGAGGCCACATTTATATGAGAGGTTTGTGCGTAATGCGGTATTGTCCTACCTATAAGCAAAACAGTGCGACAAAGGCTTTACGCGATAAAAGATTGAAGCTGTAGGGTTGTTACAATTGATCCCTCTGCTTTATTGAGATGTATTCAGTCTTGAATCTGTCAGAACAGGTTCTGATTTCTTGCAGCCTTTGACTTGAGTAATGTTTACTTTAAGGTATCTCTGCAATCTGCACAAATAATGACCACAGAGACCATTCTTGTGTCTTGTTTGGCTACGTTTCTCTGGAAATAACTGACAATAATTTTTTTTATTGTTTGGAATCAGTGATTCCTCAAATCATACAGCTTTCTTTTTTTTAATTTTTTTTGAGGACATGTGTGCTGTTATTTTTTTCTTAAGCCTCGATTAAACAGATATCTTATAACTCAGATCCCTCCTTTATTATAAGTTAATATTTAGTGACCAGAACATCATAGAGAGGCCAGAACGCAATGACCCAGATCACCGTAGTAAAAACACATAGCAATGTGCTAAAAACACAGTTAGAAACCATATCATATTCCACTTTAAAGGTTGAATATGTTATTTCTGCAGAGATAATGGCACCAAAGGTAATTGAAAAAAATATTTTTTTCCAAACATACAGAAGACCAGTTATCTCGAGGAACAAGCTTTATTGACCGTTTTCTCAATTTCATATCATTCATTATTATTTCTGCAGTTTCATATGGAAATTTTAAAGCATTTCATTTTAAAGCAATTTACTGTACATTATGATTTCTTGCATTCAAACCCATGATGTTGCTGTAAAGAATTTCAAATAATATTTTTAATAGATTTTTTTGAAGGTTTTTTATTATTATTTCAGTAAGTTTAACTTTTTTTCTACTTAAGCATTTTTCTGTTTAAGTCCATGTGTTGCTTGTAATTTTATAATTTTTTTTTTTAATTATTTGTGAAATTTAGTGTCATTTTCTGAGTCAAAATTGTTTCTACACCATCTTTTTCAGTGTGTATGAGTGCTAGAAGCTGCACACAATATGCTTGTGACATAGAAGTGGGTTTATTAACAAGCTCCACTTTTCCTTTCATTGAATTCTGTTCATAGGCATGCAAATGCTGGAGCCCGGAAACACAAGCTCATGCGAAGAAGTTTTGCATTTTGTTGTGGTCCAAACTTCAATTTTAGTGAACACTGAGCTGCGAATTCGTATGACGTGAAGATGCGTCACCAATAGAAGATCGATACGTCTCTGAAAGAACGCAAACTTTAAAGCTGCGGCAGAATTTTTTTTTATTTTTGTTATTTATGCTTTTAAAAAAGACGCTGCAGATGATCATGATGTCAGATAAAGAAATTCCATGTGCTCAAAGTCTATTTATCATTAAACGTAGACCTCTGCATGCAACTATTGGCAGTTTATGACGTGTGCAGAGCGGAAAGCCACATCTTCTGCTATGTTAATTTGCTTTCAATCGGTGTAGACTTCTGTCTCTTTCCCACCCTCCCCCTGCTCTGCTTCCTCTTTTCTTCTCATCTCAATCCCTAACTCTGGGCCGTAAAGCTCAGGCTTTGTTGCTGTGAGTGTGAAACTAGGTCACTACCCGGCATCTGAAGTAGCTCCATTCACCACAGCCCAGCGCCTCTGATGCTGCAGGTACGCTCACAAACACACGTGTGGCAGCGTATCGCCGCTTCACTCCCACATTAACCTGAGTCTCCTGCCCTGCAGCGAGGGAGAGAGAGGGAGCGGGTTGTTCCACCCCTCCATCACAAGCTCCCCCGCAGGTCTCATTCTCCCCTCGCCGCAAGTTCCTCCCAAATCCAGAGTGGCAGCCATTTACTTGCCGTATACCTGTGTGAATGTGCCGGCAAAACACCGTCTGCACATGCCAGGCAAATCCCACCTCTTCAAACGCCTGCTTAGAAATGACTCTAGAACTTGACACATCTCTCTCTCTTTTCTGCAACTGCTACCCTTTTTATTCTTGTAGGGAGAAGAAACTTTTTCTTTTAACATTTTGAGGGGAAAAAAAGATATTTGAGTGCCTCTTGCTCATGCAAAACTGATATGATTTTAGTGTTGTTTTTTTGGCACTTTGCATGTGTTAAGGTATTATGAACTAGCACATCAATTTGAGTTGCTGAAATGGCTTAATTTTTTTTTTTTTTTTTTGGACAGTGAATGTGTTCTTTACATTGTGGTGGTGCCAATTATTTCTGTAGAACATCAAAAGATGTGTTTATGCATTAGTGTATGTATGTATTTAAAAATACATTATGCATTTTTTTATTTGATTTTTTTTATATATATATATATATATATATATATATATATATATATATATATATATATATATGTATATATATATATATGTATATGTATATGTATGTAAGTATAAAAAATGCTTTTAAATTTATTTTTATGTAGTTTTATTTCAATAAAAAAATAAAGATAAAACTATTTATTTAAAAATACCCACAAAAAAATAAATAGTTTTTATTTTTATTATTTTTAGCTATTTATATTAAAGCATTTAAAATATTGTTTAAAAATAATTGAATGTATTTAAATTTTTATTTTAATAAAAATAAAGATAAAATAAAACAAGATAATTTAGAATTAAGTATTTAATCTTTTCATTTTATAATTTTATTAAAAAATGACATTTTTTTTCCATTTATATTTTTTATTTAAAATAAAAATAAATGTTTTTGAATTATTTTATATTAACTTTTATTTATTTTATTTTAATTTGATTTTATCTTATTAGTTTGGTTGCTTTCTGCGGTTTTATTATTATGAACAAACATTCTGATCTGATCGCTGCATAATTTGAAGCATCGTTCCTGTCTGTAGCACAAACAGGTTACACACTAATACTCTGGGTTAAAGGTTTTTTCAAACCTTAGTGATTTGATCAATAGCCTTAGAAAGTGCTCTTACTATACATTCAGCAAGAAAATTGCAGTCCTTTCATTTGTACTGTGCTTTTGAGCTGCTGCTTTTCTGTTGTTTGTCAAGGTAGCCCTAGCATGTTGCGTAGCTGCGATTGGCCAGTTTGATTATGTTGGAGAATCGGCCTTTCCATAAATAACCGAGTGAGAGCAAGAGCTGGCTCAGTATGAAAGGAAGGAATAAACAAGTGTTCATTCATATGCTTTCTACACTTCCAACAAGGTTGCGAGGATCACGGATGCGTCTTTGGCACGTAGATGCTGCGCTGGCTTTTAAGTTTAATGTATGTGGCTGTGTTTGTGTCAGAACGCATGCTAATGGCACGTTGTGTGTGTGTTTGGTGAGTGGACGCCGTGCTGCCCGCTGATCGCTCCACTCCAGTGGAATGTTTGACCTTTCGGTGGTGCTTTGAAGTGACCAGGTCCTGCTGTGAGAATGAGCCCTGCGTAAGCCGCAAGGTGAACGTGCAGCGTGATGTTGAGAAGCCCTGCCAAACCTTTATATAACCTCCACACAATGCAAAACTGTGCCACTGTCACCTCACAACCAATCAGCAATGTCTATATAATACACAACCCACACTCAACCCTTTACACTCTTCATTTAATCCTGTGTTGTCTGTTAGGAAGCATCCTTGTCGCCTTATTGTCTTGATAAATATTGTATTTTATTCTCAACGAGCTTTAAATCCCTCGTCCGTGCGTCGCCTCAGGTTGGCGCACTTCCAGCGCTTATGTATCACATTTGTGTTTGTTTTATGGTTCACATCTGTCAGAATGCAGTGCTGCATATGCCGGTGATGTGGTTTTCTGGGGCGTTAATGGGAGAGATGTTTGATGTTCTGCTGCACTGCTTGCCTTTTGCAGATGACAGCTGGTGCACTGCTGTCAAATTTCTTTATGCCATGCTTTGAACTTAAGCTAACATGTGAATCAAAAAGTTGATATGGCTTAATAAATAATAATAATAATAATTATTATTATTATTATTATTATTATTATTATTATTATTATTATTTATTAAGCCATATCAACTTTTTGATATTTATCAACTTTTTAATTATTATTATTATTATTATTATTATTATTATTATTATTATTATTGTTGTTGTTATTATTAGTATGGTCGTTTATTATTTTTTTTTATTGTTATTGGTATTGTTGTTGTTGTTGTTGTTGTTGTTTATTATTATTATTATTATTATTATTATTATTATTATTTTGGGAAATGATCCTGTTCTTAACACTTAACACAATACTTTTATTCATAACATCAATATTTATTTTGAAGAATATCTACTAATTTAATTTAATTTAATTTAATGTAATTTAATTTAATTTAATTAATTTATTAAAAAATATAAATAAATACATTTTTGTTATTTATTTTATTATTTTGCGCATATTAAGCAAAATGAATTTTTTTCTCCCTATTTTGTTTTTATTAATTCATTCATATTGCTAATAATAAAAAATATTTATTTACACGCATATATATTTTTGGTGATGATGATTATGATGATGATGATGATGATGATGATAATAATAATAATAATAATAATAATAATAATAATAATAATAATAATAATAATAATTATTATTATTATCATTTTATTTTATTTTATATAAAAATACAAATGGAGAAAAAAATGTTTCCCTATTATGTATTCATATTGCTCTATTTTCTATTTTTTTCTGTACTACAATACCCATAATTTAAAATGTATTTAAAATTAAAATTATTATTAACTTTAACTATTCTTAACTATTAACTTTTTTTATTTTATTATTATTTTATATTATTTTATTTTAATACCAGTGTTCGGAAGAGACTTGTTCCTGAGAATGATTCAAATAAGGTCTCTTTCACTCATTCTCTTGCACTCTCTCTTTCTTTTAAAGCCTTGAGGGCAGGCTTTCCTCCATTCGTTTCGTTCCCCTCTCCTCTACCTCTCGCTCTCTTCATCCACCCTTCACTTCCTCCTCTTGTTTGTATCGTTACCTTGGGCATGTGGCATGTGCCATGAGAGCGCTTCATTAATTGGGTTTGGTTACATTAAGCCCAGGAGCCAACAGGCCGTCCTGCCAATATCACATTCCATTTATAACCCGCCGCTCTAGACTGGGGGCCTCTCTTTATTTAGGCAGCTCAGTACTGGGGTTTCTCACTTACTGGGGCTTTAAAGGGCCAATATCGAATTCAGTGGGCACTGTGTGTGTTTGTGTGCGCGCGCGCGTGTGTGTTCATCTTTGTTGTTTAAAGGTCATGCATTCCTACCAATGGGATGAGAGCATGAATGTGAGTATGAACCACCTGGTTCTGTGTGTGTGTGTGTGTGTGTGTGTGTGTGTGTGTGTGTGTGTGTGTGTGTGTGTGTGTGTGTGTGTTTCTGTGGGCGAGAACTCTTTTGGTTGATAGTACAGGGTGTGCTTCTATTCAGAACTGGACTGTCTTTTGTGAAATGTTTCAGTAGTCTGAAACCTAAAGCAAATCACAACACTTTTTAGCTTTTTTTGTTTGTTTACTTTAATTTTCTTATACAGAGCTTTAAAGGAACTTTTAAAGATATAAATAAAAGATACACTACCAGTCAAAAGTTTTCGAACAGTAATATTTTTTAATGTTTTTTTAAAGAAGTCTCTTCTCACCAAGCTTGCATTTATTTGATCCAAAGTACAGCAAAAACAGTAAAAATTCATTTTTTTCCTTTGTGTCAATTTACAGCAGAAGATAATTGCTAAACTCATTTTATAATATAATTCAATAATTTTAAACTTCTTCAGTTATTTTATTGCTTTTTAATTAACACTATTTCTATATTTATTTTTTATTTACTTTCTCTGACTCTATAAACTCTGATTTTGCTTGTATTTTTGCTTAAGAAAGTTAGCTGCCTTTCTTGTACAGTGCGTCAAAAGAATTTTGAATGTTAAATATGTTTACATTTATGACAGTGTCAGTTTACTGCAGAAAATAATTTGAACTCATTCCCCTTAGTATTACTAAAACAAACACTGTATCCAAAGTATAGCCACAAGACTTAAGCGTAATGCTGACATAGACTAGATGAGACTGAGATGTGACAGAATCACTTACTGACCTTGCCTGTGCAAAGTTATATGCAATATTTCAACTACTGCTTTGTAAAAACAAAGGATTATTTGAAATGTTCTGTGGTAATCATCATTATGCCAAACATGCTTAGTGTGGAGTACTGAACTGAGAACAACCTGACTTGTTTGAACCTACCTGCCCATGCATTTACTCTTTTAATTTGCTTTTATTCATGTGCGGGCATCTCTCTCTCTCTCACACACACACTCTCTCTCCCTCTCTCTCTCTCTGTCTCTCTGTCTCTCTGTCTCTCTGTCTCTCTGTCTCTCTGTCTCTCTGTCTCTCGTAGGTAAACAGTATGAATGGATTTCACCTAGATTTGTAGCTGTATGGCAATCTGTCGTTAGCACTTAAGTTGCCAACTCCTCGAATGTTTGCAAAACACCTCGCTCTTTCACACAGCCGCTTTATTGTAGCCGCGGGCATGAGGAGTCCTCATTGCATATAAATTACAGTAGAGGGAAGCGTTTATTATAAACCACCCCCTCCCCCCCAATACCACGGAAATGAGATAATTGAGTGGAGGACAAAGGGCTGGTGGTGCGAAGAAAACGCTTGTTGGTAACATTCGCAATGTTCTGGGCAACATAAGCTAATTGGAAAAATGCAACTCTACCTACATTTTTGCAAAGCTCCAAAATTGTGTCTACACACACAATTACTGCAGTTTTCATCTGGAATAAACACTAGTGGCAATAAAATACCAACAACTTTTAATAACGGCTTATTTTAGCATAGTTCCTTGCACAATGTTATTATAACCTCAAAACAATTTGGCCATAGTGCATGATTTGAAAACTAATACATTTATTAATAAAAACTAATACATGTTTGCATCAAATACTCCGTTCCATATGTATGGCTTTTATGGCGTAGTAAACTTGCTCAGTAGTGCACCTGATACAGCATTGCATTTGCGACCAAAATATGGTACGGGTATGGGTATGAATCTTGGGAAACGCAAGTCATAATAAAAGAACTCAAACAATCATAGAAGCAAGCGATTCGTAAGAAGAAAAATATTAATATCAAGCTAAAATATAATTTTCTTGTTAACACTATTAGTTAGGTTTAGTGTAGGTGGTACGTCATTTTCTAGCAAGTTAGAGCATTAAGCTTTTAAGTGCCACTCACCATTTCATTTCTGAACTGCTGCAATACACCCAACAACCAATGTCATGAAAAATAGCCAGATTCACATACTGCATATCAACTTAAGAGAAAATGCTTTTAGAGCCATTCACTGGACATTTCTCATTTAAAGTAGAATTTTCCGCAAAATATTATGTGTATAGGCCCCTATGAAATAAATATTTTAATTGTTAACTTACATTTTATTCATCAAAAAGAATGTCTAATTAATTGAAATCATTAAACATACACAATTTAACCACAATTTATTGAAAGTTTAACAAAAATTACATTTTTACAGCCCTATTTGATTTTCCTCTCAAATTGGTTTATTTTTTTTATTTTTTTTTACCAAATTCTGTCACAGTTTCTTCAAGTTAAACCAAACTTTTATTTTGATGGGTTGTTGTGAAGTCCTTTAAGTTTCTGTTTATATGATATGATGAGTTTTTCTCACAAGAAACGGTAAAATGCTCATGAAGTGACTCTCAGAGCAGTTCCAGAGATCATGTTCATGTATTCATATACTCATATATTGAGGCGGCAGAGGCTGAAAACAAACACCACGAGCATCACGTGTGCTTCAGCATGTGTGTAGTAAGTAACCGAAACATTCATTCACACAGAAACATGCAGATTCATATTTAAAATTATTTTGCGGCTTAATATTCACAGACACTAGTCCATAACACATTTTGATCTAAGTGTATGGACCTACTTTTGATTTATCCATCCAAAATTTGGTAAATTCCGTGATATTTCGCATTATACAGTATATATTATTCTTTTTATGACTGGATTCAGTGCGAGTTTTCCGCATCGTGGAAAACATAAGGCCCTATACGTACAAGAACTAATTTAATATAATTTTGCAGAAGTGTCATTACAGGCACATTTTTCCAATGAGCCTGGGTTGGTTTTGGGAAGGAGAGCAAAGGGTGCTTTGCTAACAGAGCTGGTTTTGCGTTAGGAAAGTCATGTCTGTATGGTAAAACTCATTCTGGGAAAATTCAGAAAATGGGTTACCAGCTGGGCATTAGTCTTCAGCGTTTCGTGCTGATTGGTTGAAGTAGCGCTGCTTTCTTGGGAGAGGGTTGAACAGTGTCCATTTTGTCTCCCAGCTCTCAAATTCCCGAACTCTGGCTTTTCCCTCTTTCCTCTGGATTTTCTGCAGGCCCTCAGCCAGCTTGAGTTCTGCACAATGAAATTTCTTTTAAAACCACATCTGAGGGGCTCTAGAGGCAGGCTTGGCCAGACCTGCTTATAAAATCCTAAATGGACATGCTTCTTTTCAATCGGCACCGCCTCTCTGCAAATATGAATAGAAAGACCTAAGCCTATTATTTTTCTTCAAAATAAAAGAGAGCGGGGGGAGGTAGGTCCGTGCTATATACTGCCGCCCTGGCCTGTGAGAACTCAGAGATCCTTGGGGATAAATCACCATGGCACCATCCGACCCAGGTTCCTGTGGTCAGCCGGGGTGTCTGGCCACTTCCTGGTCGGGTTGAGCGAAAGTGTTTTTAGTTTAATACGCCATTGAGCCGGGTTGGGAACAGGGTGGCGCAGCCTGTGATCTCAAACCACCTGGAAGGATTTGAATGGCCTTGAGTGGCGGTGAATCACCCTGCGTGACTTTTATTTAAAACCATGGAAAGCCAAAAGCACCAAGCCCTCTCTACGTTTATTAAAGGCAACCACATTTTTGGAAAGCTGAATGTATTTTAAATTTGACATTTTATTTCTTTTGCCTTATTCCGGAAAAGCGAATGTTTTTTTTCGAGGTTGTGCCTCGGGGGGGCCCCTGCAAATTGGCACGGCAGTCTCGAGGTTCCCTGCTGGAATTTTAGCTTCATGCAATGCAGCAAGATGGCAGTTTATTAAGAAGTTGAGAGAAATGGGCTCTGACAGCTGCGACTGAGAGGACCTAAAAGAGGCCCCGATCGAATAAGGTGGAACGCAAAGTGCCAACTCCCACTTTTCATGGCTGCCATAAGTCGAGGACCCCGTATTGGCATACCGGAGAGTTGTGGTGTTTTTTGTACGATGCTTGCGTGGACTCCTTAACTCTAACTGTTTTAAGTTCTTCCTCCACTCCTCAGTATCTCTTTTTCTCCTTTACTCGGAGACAGAGACTAGGGGCTTAAATGAAAAATATGCCTGCCTCTTATCTCTCTCCCAGAGGAAAAGCCAATAAGAGCTGAGAGGCGTAAAATGAAGAGGGGGTAAGGATGCTATCATGCTGTCTTCCAGTCAGGGCCTTTCTCAGTAGCTACTGCCCCCCAGTCACATATTAGTAATGAGACCGAGTCAGGGATAAGGTTTCCTTAAGGTAGGATAAGACCCTTTTTAAAACTACTCGTCCAGATTAGCCATCACCTCTGACCAAGAGTTGAACCATATTTAAACAACATACTGGACTATTAACTATTAACAAGCTAATTTATATATTTTATTGTATTGTATTTTTTTTTTAATTTTATTGCTTCCTAAAACAAAAGATGTTTTATTGTTTTTAATTTATTAATGTTGTTTTTTTCTGTGTACAACAACAATGGATTTATTTTTTGTTTGTTTTGTTTGGTTGTATTGCTTTGTAAACATCAAAGGAGATCTTTTTTTATTAGTATTGTTAATTTATTAATATTGTTTTATTTTTTTCTGCATACAACACCAATTATTTTATTTTATTTTATTTTATTTTATTTTATTTTATTTTATTTTATTTTATTTTATTTTATTTTATTTTATTTTATTTTATTTTATTTTATTTTATTTTATTTTATTTTATTTTATTTTATTTTATTTTATTTTATTTTGAAACGTGATTTGACTTGGTAATATGTATTTTTAATACCATCCATCGTTGATTACTGGTATTTTCACACAAATAATCATTGGCCTTCCCATCGGCATCGGTCAACATATCTGTGGCACAGAATCTGACCCATCATAATTCTTGTCAGTATGACTCATGAATATTAATTAGGCATATAATATTCACCCAGTACCAACTGCGAGTTTGTCCGATTGACTGCAGATGTGACCGGTTGGCAGAGGCTCGTTCTTGGTCTCAAAATGGATATTTCAGCTGGATACAATTTGTTTCCTTTGCACTGAAGTGAAGCAAAGTTTTTAAAACGTATATGTTTAAGTTATTATTACCCAAAAAGCAGGGTGGAATAACCTTTGGAAAGTGGTTAATTATAATAGTTGTTACACCCCTACTTGATTTTGCCAAATACGACATGCTCTTGGAACAACATCCTTGTTGGTCTTGGAACAACATTCCCAGCATATTTTAGGGATTCGTTTAGGGCTTGGGGTTTGAATAACATTCTCAGCCGAACATTTGCTTTGGGTTTATTGGGTTTGGGGTAGGGATAGGGTTAGGACTATGTTGGTTTTCCAGAACCAACAAAGGATCCAGGAGCATGTCCTACATTTTGAAAGCGTTTAGCAGTACAGAAATATACAATTGTGTATCATCAGCTTACTCTCAAGAATCCCAAAAATGCATTGGAAAATGTAGGCGTTTCTGACGTGTTTGGAACTCTGAGTGTTGTTGAAAGTTATCAAAGCTCAGATCTTTCCAGAGAATGCCATTCATATCATCGTCCTCTCTCGGCTTCTGTCCCGTGTCTGGGAGACTCCGAAATAACGCCCCCTCCCAAGCACACTCGCACACTCTCCTCCCGCCCCGTGGTTTTACAGCAGTACGTCTGCCGAGGAAATGGCACCCTACACCTGCCTCTCTGGCCAATTAGCTGGTCGGAAACAGTAACCTTTGCTCCCAAATTAGGACAAACCGCTCATTCATGCCTGTGGGAGTTTTGCCTGTGGCACGGGTGGGCCACTGCTTACCAGTCTCGCTTCTCTCATGAGTTGTGCTCTTGAACATTCAAATACAGCTGAACCTTAGGAACAGCATGCAATTAATAACTGATTTTTTACAGTTTTCTCTCTATGCGATTTTCATGTTTGTTTTTGTATTTATATTGATTTCATAGGACATTTTTAATCTTTTTTTATACTTACGATTTGATCATAAGCTGCTTTCAAGTCTTCCTGGGAATTTCCCACTCACAGTGAAAAAATGAATGTGAGTTCAAGTGACTTTGGTCAGAGTAAATCAGATTTATTAGGTAATTTCTTCCTTTTCTCTTTCCTTCTGCTCTTCCTAAAAAAATACAGGACCCTTTTTTTTTTTTTATAGAGCTAGTGCAACTAGATGAAGGGCAAAGGCTCTGCATTAAATGTGTATTTCATTGTTCTCATGCTACCACTTTGTTCAATGGTAAATGGGTTTGTCTCCTCATAAACTGGCTAAATCATATTTTCTGGCAAAATTTATTGCTGTTTTTTCATCTAAGCTACACCAGTGTTATTTTAGTATCAGAGATATTATTGTAGTTTTTAATTATATTTTGAGTTTTCACTTTTCATATTTTCTGTTTTCATTTTCATAAGTGTTAGTAATTTTGTTTTTAGTAATTTTGTTGCTTTTTTGTGGTTTTTATTATTTTAATGTCTATGTAGTTTTATGAATTTTTATTTCAGTTTTAGTTCATTTCAGTACATCAAATTAAACTAATTGAAAATGAGATGTTGCAACTATATATTTTATTTATTTATTTGTATTTTATTTTATTTTAACTTATTTCATGTAATGGAAATGTTTTTTCATGGTTTTAATGTTAGTTTCAGTTTAGTTAACTATAATAATTATGAGTTACACACATGTATATATTCAAAATTCACGATTACAGCTGATTAGTTTCCACCTTGATTCTTTAATTGATCCAAAGCCCCCTACCTTTAACTTGAGGCTAAATGAAAATGCAAAAATTATGACATTGTGCACATATCTTATAAATTCACTATTTTAGACATAAGACACAAATAGATCATCTGTAGGCCAGGTAAAGGAGAAGCTCACCAATTATCTGGAAAAATTGCTACATGTTCTTGAACACTGTGTACTTGATGTGCTTTTGTGGTGTGCTGAGCATTGGTTTGTGAGTCAGCTCAGATCTGTGTGTGTGTGTGTTGAGTCCGCTGCTGACGTGATTAACCCTGCTTAGTTCCACCGCAGACGGTCGGGGCTCTGTAATGAACTCCCTTATTCACTGGCTAATGATTCCCTTTGATCTTCAGCCCCGAGACCTCTGGTCTGCCTCTGCCCTGTGGCGTTCCCTCCCTCCCTCCCTGTTTCTCATTCTCTCCTCCTCTAACCCACACTCTGTCTCTCCCAACCCCCTTCTTTATTCATTCGGTTCTGCCCCAAAATCCTGCAGTACACAATCCACACTTCATCACTGGTGAGGTGCTCGACTTTGGTGGCTCGTTGCCCATTTGTTCTTAGTCTGAATGCCTCAGTCACGTTTGATGTTGTTACAATATCAATTTTTCCCTCTGTGTTTTGCAGTCAAATAAGGTGCCGGTGGTCCAGCCGTCCCATGCCGTTCATCCCCTCACCCCTCTGATCACATACAGCGACGAGCACTTCGCCCCCGGCCCACACTCGGGACACCACCCACAGGACATCAATGCCAAGCAAGGTAAACGCATGCAAACGGCACACATGCACTACTTTTCATTACAAACTATTAAAATCATTCAAAATCACATTGACTTAAAGACACTGCCATTGGTCAGAAAACAGATCCAGGTATCGTTTCCAATCACGTCATGTCTGTTTACGATTCTCAGTGAAATCAATGCACGAATGAAATGCTTTATTTGAGTCCGCACATTAAGTTAGGATAAGTAATTTAACATTTAAAAAAAAAAATGGAATTACAAGTAGCGTTCGCATTTATTGCATTTTGACATTTTTGAGTATATTTTTGAGCATATTATTGGTTAATATTTTTTGGTTACATTCACAAAACAAAGAATTGTTTTAGATAGGCAGAGAAGAAGTTATTACTTAAAAAAAAAAAAAAAATATATATATATATATATATATATATATAACTATTATAAAAACAAACGGAAACCAGATATAGTATGGGTCAAAATGTAGTCAATTTTATTTTATGTTGTCCCTTAAAGGGCCATTTTCATTTTTTTTCACACAAAAATTACAAATCTGTCATTTTAATACACCCTCATGTCTTTCCAAACCTGTATGACTGACTTCTGTGAAACATAATATAATATATTTTGAAATATGTCAGTGTTTTCTGCCAATACAATGGAAGTCAATGGTGACCAAAATTGGTTGGTTACAAGCATTCTCCAAAATATATTATTTTGTGTTCCACAGAAGAAATAAATGCTGGTTAAGATAGACATGAGGCTGACAGAACATTTATTTTTGGTGAACTTTTCCTTTTTATGTGTTGTAATGTTATTTCCTTGTGTTTTTAAGCACTCTTTCTTATTATCACTGATCTGAAGAGACATGAACTATATACTTACACTTAATAAGCTAACAGCTCATTCTCACTAGAATCTTATTTCCCTCAAGTCAGTTAAAAGAGGTGGGGTTAAAGTTTAAAAGGGGCGGAGAGGTTTTTGGCAGGCGTTGTTGCACGCGAACCCAGCTGCATATGTGCTCCTTCCGTCTAACGCTCACCTCTGTGGCGACCGGCGAGGGAGCGGGCAGACAGGATGTGATGAAGCGGAGGAGGTCTGGAGAGCTATAAATAGCCTGAATGAGGCCGCACGCCACGAGCGGATTGGCCAATGATCCAAAACTTGCTCTGTTTTCATACACAAACACAAACATGGAGTCAGTTATTCATCAGACACAAAACGCTGAGGGCGGAATTGAAAATAATACACTTATGAGAGAGTAGCCTTTTCAAGATCTTTTTTTCAGGTGTTTCATGATTCAGTCATTTTCATTTAGCGTGGAAAGTCGACATAAAATCCAAATAAGACCCTGTTTGTGTTTACCACTTAAATACACATTCCTGATTCGACTGTGTATGTTATTTCAAAGAAATCAAAGTCTAGAAATCTTTCATCAGACTCTGCCTCTGAAATGATTTCGCTTTTCCGCTGATGTCACCTAGACTGCGCAGGAGGAGAAAATGACGTTAGCCAGTAGTTAACGCAGTAATTCAATAGCCATTTTAGTCATTTTCTGTACCAAACTGCTCCATGTGAAACAATGGAGAGAGAAATGATGAGTTGGAGATGCAGGGGTTGTTTATAAACTACATGTTCTTGCTGTGTGTGTGTATATATCCCTTGGGCTTTGTTGTTGTACACTGACTCCCCTTTGACAGTTTAATTTAGCCCTAGGGTCTTACTTCACTTTTTCTCTTCTCGATTTAAGTCTTTATACACACAAACAGTCTTGACCTTGGTGCAAATGTGTGTATGTGAGAGCGTGCATGCGTGTGTTTGGAGTGAAGTTGAGAAGCTTAGTACCGCAGGCCAACTGACATCCATAAGCAGCGTGAATCATATCAGCAGGGCTTATTAGAACAGCGCAAAAGCATTCCTAATTATCCCGTGATCCGCTTATGCACCGCACCGGACCGTAGGGCCCGACTGTGGTGCCACACTGCTGCTCTCCAGATGTGTCTATCTCACACTAACACACGCCAATGTCGTTTTCTCATTCGCTCCTTCTTGAATCCTGATGCAGGTATGCCCAGGCATCATCCTGGACCGGACATTCCCAATTTCTACCCTCTTTCCCCTGGGGGAGTTGGACAGATGACCCCTCCACTGGGATGGTGAGTGCACACATGGCCAAACGGTTACAATTAAGAGAACGTTTGTTGTTGACAACCGTGAAACGAATGGTTTCGAGTGCTCATCAGCAGATCAGGTTGTATTAGAGCTATTTGTGTAAGGTTGAGTCAATAAAATTACTACATAAATTTATGTCATGCCATGTCCAGAATTGGGAAGACATATTAGACCTTTATTATTTATTTATTGGTGATTGGGCCATGCAATTAAAAAAAAAAAAAAATTATATTTAGAAGTTTTTTTTTTTTAAATTTCATTTCATTTTCCCATTTGATTTTTTGATTTTTGATTTTATTTAATTTGTCATTAGGCCGTGCAACCCAGAAGAATTGGGAAGGTGCATTGATCCTTCCTTCCTTCCTTCCTTCCTTCCTTCCTTCCTTCCTTCCTTCTTTCCTTCCTTCCTTTCTTCCTTCCTTCCTTCCTTCCTTCCTTCCTTCATTCATTCATAGGCAACACAATCCTATTTGATTTTTTATTTATATTATTTTAAGAATCTTTATGAAGTTAATGTACAATGGCTAATAATGTAAATACTGAACAATGCATTAACCAACACATTATGCTTTGCTCTCAGGTTCTCTCATCACATGGTACCAGGCCCTCCTGGACCCCATGCCACAGGAATCCCCCATCCCGCCATTGTCAACCCACAGGTGAAACACGAACCACAGCACGACACAGACCTGATGCACATGTGAGTATCCCATTTAGTAAGCTGTAAGCATTCTAACAGCATGCTTAAAAATGCAATCTATGTGTTTATGGTCCCTCACAGCAAATATATTTACCCTGCTATCACTATTATGGATTATTAGGCTGATATTTATTTGTGCTCATTTCCATTATCTAACATGCTTAACTAATTATTAATTAATTTAATAACACTAATTAATGCAATCTTTAGTAAATCTCAAAATGAATATCTATTTTTTTTTCATACCATACATTACAATGTTGTGAATTTTAAACTAGGCATTAAAAAAAATAAAAAATTCTATCTATCTTCTAGATGCATATTATAGATCTTATCATTTTTTTTTAATTACTAATCTCTGTTTTGCTTATGGTTTATGAATGTCAATTACATCTTATTATAAGCATTTTATCATGCCAAAAATGTGAATGGCCATTAAAATCTTAACTGCCTTTAGAGTGTCGCTCCCAAACTCTTACAGCTGTCAAGTCTCACCCAACATTTTTTTTAATAATCAGTTACAATATGGAAGAAAGATCTGTCGCTGCTTCTGTTTCATCATGATTTCAGTTTTTAGTGTTTTATTTTTAATTTATTCAGGCAAAATTGTATCGACATTTATTATCACTCCAATTTTTATTGCTGTACATTTATTTTTTATTTTTTTCTAATTTTGACCATTATGAGCCATGCAGTTGGCTTGAGGTATCAAATCCAGGTCACCAATGGGAGTGAAATACTGGGAGCTGTAGCGCTTGGGAGTCATAGAGTTGGAGGGAATATGAAGGTTTGGTTGCCATTACTGGTGAAGTAATCTCTTTGCATGAAAGCACCCAACTGGACATAATTAAAAGCCGCTGCTAGCTTTTCGGCACTGGCTCCCAGATTGTTCTCTCACGCAGCCTTCCGATTGGTGGCTGGAATCAGACATTCGGCGCTCTCACACTCCGTGGCGTCGCTGTGGCAGCCGCTTTCGCACCACCCTCTGAGCGTTTTTCCCCTTTGTATTTCCCTGTATCGCTTAATAATTCTTCCCCCTCTTTTTTTTTCTTAACTCTTTCCTCCTCTTGTTTCTCCAGGAAATCTCAGCACGAACAGAGAAAGGAGCAGGAGCCCAAAAGACCTCACATCAAGAAACCTCTAAATGCTTTCATGCTATATATGAAAGAGATGCGCGCCAATGTGGTGGCCGAATGCACGCTGAAGGAGAGCGCCGCGATCAATCAGATCCTCGGGCGAAGGGTACGTATCTGATTCGTGGGTCTCTCGCACCATGTGACCTCCTTCACAAAGGGGTCTATTGTAGTTAGCACATCTATCAAACTCAATTTTACAAGTACACCAACACACAAGCTGACAGAAATCAGAAATCTGGGCAGGTATCGTCTTTAACGCTCCATTTTGGAATTGGAAAAAGAGGAACCGTTAAACATATTTAATGCTTTAACCAAAACCTCTGTGGTTTGAGGCAGCTAGCCACAGCAAAGGACCGTTTTGCGGCAGTGTGGGGTAATTGCACCCTGACATGGTTTGAAGTAAAGCGCCGCTAAATTGGAACCAGTGTTTTGATATGAAATCAAAGTTTTTTTTTTTTCTTTTTCTTTCCTTCTCTCATCGCTGCATATGTTAATCTCTTCATCATGTTCCATTCCACCCCCAGGCACGCATGCACATGCACTCACACACATTTACCCGCACACACACGCAATGTTTGAGAGTTAACAAGGATTTTTAGCCAAACGCCAGCACGCGTCTCTTTGGAAGGAACTTAAAAGTGCATGTCAGTAATTGACTACTTTTTCCCCCCCTCTCTCTAATCTCCCTCTGCACTGAACAGTGGCATGCTTTATCTCGGGAAGAGCAAGCTAAGTATTACGAATTAGCCCGCAAGGAACGGCAGCTCCATATGCAGCTTTACCCAGGATGGTCTGCCAGAGACAATTATGTAAGTGTCCACACTAACACACTGCCTGAGCGTGAGAGTTGTGTCATGTGTTGATTGCATGAAAGTAAATATAATGCTTGTCTTTAAAAGTGAAAATATATGCATAGTACTATTGTTTGCTTAGTAGTCCAAATGATTATTTTATAAAAAAAACTGTTGTAAAATGAGTTTGAGGTTATGTCAGAAAAGTCTAAGGGCTATTCACTTGAAGTCCGACGGGACTGAATGATACTACAACACCAGTTATAGAACAAAATATTCACAAGTTAGATACCAGCATTTCTCTGATACTTGAATTAAAGAGACTGTTCACCCAAAAACTACAATTCTGTCATAATTTACTCACTCTCCACTTGTTCCAAACCTGTATGAGTTTCTTTTTTTCGGTTGAACACAAAAATAAGATATTTTGAAGAGTGATGGTAACCAAGCAGTTGATGGTAGCCATTGACTGCTATAGTATTTTTCAGTGGGTACCGTCAATTGTTTGGTTATTCTTCAAAATATCATCTTTTGTGTAAAACAGAGAAAAGAAACTCCCAAATGTTTGGAACAACTTTAAGGTGAATAAATGATAACATGGTTTGGTTTAACATGGTTTGGGTAAACTATCCCGTAAATTAACAATTTATATTTATTTATTTAAAAAATACTTCATTCATGAAACATAAGTAGCACAGATTCGAGTAAATGGCTCATAAAATCTTAAATTTTTGCATTGAATGTAACTGTTTGCATACAATTTGTTGATTTACTGAATTTATTCTGCTCGAGTTTCATAAATGGGTTTCCGAAACACAAACAGACTGAATTTCTGTAAATCATTTCTAAAAACCTTCTTGTGTAAATTGTTGCATTGAAAGTGATACTTGACTGGGTTTTATGACTGATTTACATAAATTTGTTCTGATCAAGTTTCATGTATGTGCGTGAGAAACCAGAGCAGATGGAATTCGTGTAAACTGTTCATTAAAACATTTTTTCACAAATTGTTGCATTGTACCAATTTACGCAAGAATAGTTTTATGACTAATTCATGAAACAAAAGAGGAACAAATTTGTGTAAAATGTTTGTACAAATGCAAACATTGTAAATTGCATCAATCTTGACCGATTCCTAAGAATTTTATGAACGACTTACACAATTTGTTCTGCTTCTTTCATAAATGAGGCTCAGAAACATGAACGCAATTTTTTTTTATAACAAGAAACTGGAAAAATGTAATGTTGTTAAATGTGATCATATTGAATTTTTTTTTTTAATGACTCATTTCTGTTCTGCTCATGGTAGATGAATGTCAATTACATCTTATTATAAGCAATTTATTATGGACATGAGCTGAATGGTCATTAAAAGCTTCTACTATTTTAATCAATAACTGCCTTCAGAGTGTCGCTCCCAAGCTCTCACAGCTTTCACATACTAAAAGTTTTCCAGAAGAGACATATTGCTAACCATTTACTGAATATTATTACATTTATACAATTATTCCTTTAGTTTATACAAATGTGGCAGATATTAAGCCATTTAGCTTGCAGAATTCACATCCAAAATTTATGTTGTGATGACAACTTTGGACACCTAAGTTTTAACCGGCATAAATCTCACTCAATATGAAGTGCCAGGATGTGCTGCTAAAACTAAAACCTGGCTTTCACAGTAATCACCAAATGGAAAGGCAACAGGGCTAAAAAGAAACACTTCAAAGACAGATGAACTTTCATCTCCACTTATATATTAGTGGTGGGAGCACACTTGTATTAAATAGTGCTAAGGATTCTGAGCGTATCCCTGCTCTGTCATAGACGTTTCCACTGCTCTGGGCTTCTTGGTTCTGTCAGCCAGGGCTAGAATACACAGATTAGTGACTGAATAAGTGGATTATCAGACTTTACAGCAGGCAACCAAAGCGTGGCTCATATTGGACCGCAAAATGACAGTGCGGCGCTATCTATACCTATAGTCATCCTGCCAGGGGATTTTGGGTAAGCTACAAATCCTAAAGCAGTCCAGACTTCTCACTCTAGAGGAGTGTTTGTCGTGTCAATTGGAGCAGGGGCAGATGTTTTATTCTTGTTTAACTTTCCGATTGGTGATTAGGCCATGCAATCCAGAAGAATTAGGAAGGAGTTTTAGATTTTAATTTTTTTATTTAATTTTATTTTGGTGATTTGATGATGCAGTCCAGAAGAAGTAGGGAGTATTGGACCTTTATTTTCTTTTATTTTTTAATTTCATTTTATTTTCATCAATAGCAGAAATGTCATGTTTTTGTAATGCCGCTTCAAATATTCCTCTGGCTATTTTGTAGGGGAAAAAAAAGAAGCGGAAGAGGGAAAAAATCCAGGAACCTGCTTCAGGTAAGACTCCTAAACCCTCCTATCCCTGCTGTTTCATTAATGTACGCACTAACTTAGCTTTATGTGACTTAGTTTGTGAATATGGTGGTAAAGTGGTTAATGTTGGGATACCGCATTCTCAGTATGCTTTCACACAGTCAATTTCAATCATAAAAGGATGTTTTTATTGTCAACATTAACATTTATGAATTGAAATCTTTGTTGGTTGCCTGAAAATCCATAAGTTTTACTGTTCTGTATGTTTCTTTAATCTGTAAATTTTGCAACATTATGAACAGTACACCCACCCCACCACTCCATCTTTCCATCTTCTCCTCACAATTAAGTCTTTAGGATTAGTCTGTTTTAAAGTCCACGTGCTTCCGTCAGTCCTGCTAACTTTTATAAATGCGTTAGTGATGTGTGCTTGTACATTTAACAATTCAGTGCATATTTGGCGCAAAGTCTAGGCAATTTAATTTAGAGCTGTGTATGATGGACAAGTTAAAGGAATAGTTCACACAAAAAAGAAAATTCTGGCTTCATTTACACTAACTCACGTTTTTCCAAATGGATATGACACTTTTCTTTTATGGAACATGAAAGGTGAATTTTTGAAGAATGAGTAGCCTACTAGGACTGTTAAGCTACTACTTTATATGACTAATTTGTGAGCGAAACTTTTCAGTCATTTAATCCAATTCCCAAGAATCAACCTGAATGATTCATTCAGAATTTCTCCCTTTCTGTTCAGTGAAAGAAAGAACATCCTAACCATTGGAAACGACATGAGAATGAGTAAATGACGTCAGAATGTTCATTATCGGTTGAGCTGTCCCTTTAATGAACAATGTTGATGTGTTAAATAGGCCAGCAAACTCTGTTTGTTGGCCCTACATTGAGAACTAAGACCAGAGATGGATTAAAAGCTACGATTTCCTGCAGGTACAGGCCAGAGAATGAAAACGGCGTACATCTGAACAATGGTAAGAGCCTCTTCCATACCTCTGGTCTGATTGAGTCATGATGTGGTAAACTCCCTATTTTCTAATGTGGTTCTTGGCAATCAGAAAAACACGAGACTAATCCTAAAGGCCCACTTTGAGTTCACCAATCAACCATTCACTGTTGTATTGCGAAAGCTGTTGTTTGCATCGTGCGAGTGTGTGCTAACGTTACAGGGTTTCCTCTTCCGAACACACTGATTGAATTGAATTGTTGTGACTAGTAATATTTCTTTCCTAACTCTGTTTAAGGACTCCATTACATCCCTTTTCCTGTAGACTGATGTGTGGCTTGTGGCAATGGGTGGCGCGTTAGTATTTTCAGAAGACCAGTGCTTTTTATCAAGAACAGTTTGCAAGCATACCATTTGTTTGAAAGATCACAGAACGGCGTAATCTCGACAAAGTCGGCTCAGAACATCAAGTCCACACTATCAGGTTTCTTTCCTCATTCATTTCTTCCATCTTTAATATTTGGCATGCAGCATCAACACACAATCCTGTGGCTCACTGCCATGTTGGACTGGGGCTTTTTTCGGTTTTTCGAGAACATTTGGAAACTGGGATGCTATTGAAAGAGTCAACCCAGATGTAAGCTAACTCTTTTAGCATTCACCCATATGGCCCCCATGTGTTATCTAGCCAACCCTGTGAATGAACGAAGCCCTTGCCAGCATATTTGGCTTGCGCTGTGCTTTTTAATTTTCTAGCGATTAAACTAGCAACTGGCCTGAAAGAAGTTAGTTCTCTAAACAAAGATGAGAATCATTTCAGGTGAAAGTCTATGAGAAATTTCAGCATTAAGGACAGTAGTAAGCAAGGGAAAATCTCTATTTTCTCCTCGTCTTATTAAGTCACCCCACATCCTGTTATTCTACTTCTTTTGGCCATGAAAGCTGCGCAGATGTGACAAATCTCGTCTTACCCAAAAACCTACAAGACAAAGGTTTTACGGTTGATCAGTTCTCTACCCTGTGGCTCCCGAACACAAATTGGACTGTTTCACACTCTTTCTTTTTTTTTCTGTGGGCTGCAATAGCTTTGAAAACGCAGCTAAAAGGCGCTCTATCTTCGATCCAATAATTAGCGGCGCCAAGCGAACTGCGAATGGATGCCCCAACTGATTCATCGTGGCAGCTTTAAATCAACATGCATAAAATATTGCCACCGCTTGTCAATTTATGCAGATCTGACAAACTGAGAAACATCACATTTGTCTTTTATATTTATTCACCTTCCAAATTATATAGTGTGCCATTTAATCGTTTTAAACAAAAACAGACTGATAATATTTTTGGTAATGGATAGGATCATAATAACATTCAACAGTGATTTCTAGTTAAAATATCCAATTGAAATTTACTTGAAGCAACAGAGCATGATAATATACATAAGACAGAGAATATTGCCACCGCTTGTAAATTTATGCAGATCTGACAGCCTGAGAAACATCCGATTTATTTAGTATTTATTTATCTTCCATATTATATAGTGCGCAATTAAATATTTTTAAACAAAAAAGAATGATAATGTGTTTTGATAATGGATAGGATAGTATACAACAGTGCAAAATAATATCCAGCATTTCCAGGTAAAATGTCCAATTAAAAGACCCTAAAATTCACTTGAAGCAACAGTTTTGTTTTGTTTTTTTGGTGTGTTATTTAATATTACATGTTAAGACAAAATACACATGTATTAAATATGCACTACCTTTTAAAAGTTTGGGGGGGTCAGTAAAATGTATACCATATGTTTAAAAAATATTCACCAAGACTGCATTTATTTGATCAAACATAAAGTAAAAACATTAATATTGTAAAATATTATTGGAATTTAAAATAAGTTTTATATATATTCTATTTTAATATATTGAACAATATAATTTATTCCTGAGATGCAAAGCTGAATTTTCAGCATCATTACTCCAGTCTTCAGTGTCACATGATCCTTCAGAAATCATTAAAACATGCGATTTTGTGCTCAAATAACATTTCTTGTTATTATCAATGTTAAAAACGGTTCTGCAACTTAATATTTTAGTGGAAACCGTGATACATATTTTGACATTTATTATGTACTATGTAAGGCATTTGAAGATTGCTCCTATTGGTTTTGAAATGGAAAATGGAGGATTTCTTATGGAAAATTTGAGGTGTCACCATTCTATTTTAGGTATGAAGGACAGTTTTTTTTTTTTTTTTTTTTTTTTTTTTTTTGTTTGTTTGTTTTTTTGCATGCCTTATGACACATAACCCATGAAATAAAAATGTACATTGGAATAATTTCATGTTATAGAATTTTCTTCCTCACACATCCCACTTTTCCTGCTCGTACAACATTTCCACATCCTCTTCTTGTTCTCAACTGTGTCTGTTTGTCAGATTTAGCTGTGAGAGCTTTTGTCTGACTAACCCTTGTGATTTGCAGACTTTGAGATTGTTATCTGAGCTGAGGCATACATGCCCTCCGGGCTGTTACTTTTTGGCCACTGTGCATTTTTTTTCATTGGGAACGGGGAAAGCCATGTAACAATGGTGGTCTTTTAATGAAAGCTGGCTCTGAAGATGTAGTCTTAGTCATTCAAAGAAGCCAAGGTTGTGAGTCACCAAAGTCTGGCACATTTCAACTTGCTGCTTTGTTGCCACCTGGACATTGACTGTTCTGCAGCATTTCACTTTGGATTTTTATAGCGACTGCATTCTTTGCCCCAAGTTTGATGTTGTTGGCAGGCCCTATATGAGGTTTACCGTACTATTGGGAGTGGTCGACCGAAGGTTTGAAAGCTTTTAGTGTTCCAGAGGTCGACAATAGTGGGGCAGTGTGGGAAACCGTTGGAGGTGTGGGCCGCTTCGGAGTTCATGGCCTGCTCTGTGAAGAAAGTGCTGTTGGACAGCTGTGCCCGAATTGGGTCGTCTTCACCCAGCTCTGTGTCTGTGATGAGTGAGGACAGAAGTCAGATGTCAGCCTTTGATGAAAAAGCATGAGAGAGAGAAACTAAAAGTCCCTTGTGTGGCGATGAGAGCGCCTTGTCTCTTCTTAATGCCCACTCTGCCTCAACCCCATGAATGGCAGAATAACTGATGCCCTTTGTGTCTAAAAACTCTTTTCATTTGGAGTGGGCTGGAACTGTGTGCATTGGGTTGCTTTAACAGGTTTGGATTGAAAATGTTTGGACCTGAACTGGGGTTTGGTAAAAACGTGTACCTAGAAACAATCAGGGTTGGGTATAGAATTTGTTCCCTTTCAGTTAATGAGTTTAATTTGAATTGAATTGGCCACACCCCACAGGAAGTTGAAATGAAATTTGAATTCAAATGACAAGAGTACAGAGATTTTACACTAAGAAATTGGGAAAGTGCTCCTCAAAACTTTCTATTCTACTTGTTTTCTTTTTCATTGAAAAAAATAAAATAAAAGTTGACCTTCTAATACTATACATTCTCTATTCTTTTTCTATTCTATCTACTTTTCTTTTTATTTATTATTTAAAAACCTTGCTATGTGTACTAAATGAGACTTGTCAAATGAATGCTCTTTTGTCAGTTTTGATTGCTTCTGTTGTCCTGATTTGTAAGTCGATTTGGATAAAAGCATCTGCTAAATGACTAAATGTAATGTAAATGTAAAACTGAATTTATTAAATCTGATATATAAAACATAATTCATATGTGGCATTTTTAAGTCATGTCTGTTTGCAAGGTCAATAAACCTTCAAAATTGAAATGTTTTTTTCAAGAGAACTTTTTATTTTTTGTAATTTTTTTTTAACCTAAACAAGAGCTTGTTTTGACAAACACTTATTTTCCAGTAAAATAAATTTGAAGAATTTAAGGCAAGACAAGTTTATGGTAATTTAAAAAAAAAAATCGAACATTTGAAGAAAAAAAATAGCAACTATAAGTTTAGTAAGAAGTATTAAAAATACAATAAATGTAATAAGTAAAAATAAAAAATAAATCTATCTATCTAGCTCTCTTCAAAACCGCTTTAGTAAAAAAAAAAAAAAAATGTTATGAATTTCTTTTGATTTCAGTTAATGTTTCTTCTTCCTCATTCAAATTGGAATTGCAATTTTTGCATCTTATTCGCTAACAATTTTCATGGACTGAATTGGGATTTAAAAGACATTCTCGATTAAATTCTGCATGACTCTAAACCCTGGAAAAGAGTATGAGTTGCTTATGATAAACTGGTTAATATTACTGAGGGCAGCGGAAACCCAGAGGTTTCCTTCCATGTACTGCTGCCAAGAGACTCCACAGTGCTATAAAAAGAGCCTGGGAGTTTTTGCCGGTATGTAGGTGCAAGGAACAAACTTACAGACATGGTTGGACTTAATATGCAAATCACAATTGCCCCCATCAGATCTTTCATTTAGATCTTTTGGTTTGACGATCTAAGCAGCAGAGGAATTGGTAAACTATGTGGCGTCTACTACGTTTCCTCTCCTCTCTTTCTAGCTCTTTCACGCCCCAGCCGTCGTCTGCGCTTTGCTGGAGTTCCTCTCCTAGGGAGTAAATCTGGCTCCCATTGTGAAAGCAGGCGGAACCCCCTCTCCTCCCTCCCTCCCGCTGCTGACTGCGAGCGGTGGCGAGGCCTTTGAAGCAGTCATTGTGCTGTTCTTTGATAGTGCCGCCCTGGCTTGCAGCTCAGGCTTTGCAGGAGCACGTCGTTCCCGGGCTCTCATCCCAGCGCTCCTTGGATGTGGGCAGACCCCACTCACGGCCTCCGCTGGAATACCAGTCTTTGCCCTTCTCGTGTCCCCTGCTCTCACCTGAAGGTTTTTTGTTGTTTCGAGAGTGAACATTGTTTCCTCGGCCATTTTAGAAAGCGGAAGGGAGATTTCAGGAGAAAAGACCCATCTACGGTTGGTTTGCAGTTCTACAGACTAAATTGTGTAGGAGTTTTTCCCCTCTTTAATGTTACTGTCTCTGGGCCAAAGGAAGTGCTGACTGAACGAAGTGGTTTGTTTAAATCAGATTTTTCACCCAGGTGCTGTTTTTATTACTCAGGCCGGGGATTTTTGAACCCATCCTTCTCCTAGCAGATCATCGGTTATAGTGCCTGTTGAATTTTTATGGACTCCTTGAAGGACGCTGCCAAACCCGACGTGAAGCCAAGTGCTACAACACAAGGTCACTGGTCCAAAATCAGTGTGGTGTGAAAGTGGACCTTTTCAGCTGACTAGGCTTAACGCAACCCAGATTTGGGCTCTTCATCTGTACTCTCATTCCCGGCCAATGTTTTAGTCGTAAAGCTTTGAATCTTCTCTGGTTCCTCACATACAGCTAAGTGTCTGTAGAAAGAGCGGCTTTTACAGGAAACCTGTAAGCTTAGTTTTTCCAACTGCTGTTATTTCTTGCTTTTTCTTCACCTGACCTATAGAGGGTAGCAAGGGTTTATACCCCTTTCAAATCAAATGCAGATATCTTTTCCACATCCATTGTTGACATTCACCCACCCACATTCACCATTTGATTTTATAGGCATACTGAAAAAAAAATTAAAACAAACAAAAAATGAATAAATAAATAAATAAATAAATATTTGTTTTTTTTATGCATACATACTGTACACACACACACACACACGTTTGTTTTTGTGAAAAGTGGGGACATGGGGGGGGGGGGTGTCCTGAAAAGTCACCTTCTCCTTGTAATACATACAGTATCTCACAAAAGTGAGTACACCCCTCACATTTCAGCAAACATTTTAGTACATCTTCTCAAGGGCAATACTATATAAATGAAACTTGGATATATTTTAGAGTAGTCAATGTGCAGCTTGTATAGCAGTACAGATTTACTGTCCTCTAAAAATAACTCGACATATAGCCATTATTGTCTAAATAACTGGCAACAAAAATGAGTACACCCTAAGTGAACATGTCAAAACTGTGTCCAAAGTGTCAATATTTTGTAGGCGCACCATTGTTATCTAGCACTGCCTTAATCCTCCTGGGCATGGAATTCACCAGAGATTCACCAGAGCTGTGCAGGTTGTTTCTGGCATCGGCTTCCTCTCCTCCATAATGACATTACGGAGCTGTTGGATGTTAGACACATGGCGCTTCTCCACCTTCCACTTGAGGATGTCCCACACGTGCTCAGTAGGGTTCAGGTCTGGAGACATACTTGGCCACTCAATCACCTTCACCTTCAGCTTCATCAGCAAGGCAGTTGTCATCTTGGCGGTGTGTTTGGGGTCGTTATGTTGTTGGAAAACTGCCATTTGGCCCGGTTTCTGAAGGGAGGGCATCATCTTCTGCTTCAGAATGTTGGAATCCATGTTTCCCTCAATGAACCTCAGCTCACCAGCACCAGCAGCACTCATGCAGCCCCAGACCATGTTGCTACCACCACCATGCTTGACTGTAGGCAAGATACAGTTCTTGGTACTCCTCACCAGGGCATCGCCACACATGCTGGACACCATCTGAGCCAAACAAGTTCACCTTAGACTCATCAGGCCACATGACATGGTTCCAGTAATTCAAGCTTTTGGACAGGTTGTCTTCAGCAAACTGTTTGCAGGCTTTTTTGTGAGCTCCTTCTGGGATGACGGCCATGCACACTGACTTGTTGCAGTGTGCAGCGCATGGTCTGAGCACTGACAAGCTGACCTTCCACTTCTGCAACCTCTAAAGCAATGCTGGCAGCACTCATACGTCTGTTTTTTTTGAAGCCAGCTTCTGCACCTGACACACAGCACAAGGACCTAACTTCTTTGATCGACCCTTGCGAGGCCTGTTCAGAGTGAAACCCATCGTGGAAAACCTCTGTATGACCCTGGCCACTGTACTGTAACTCAGTTTCAGGGTGTTACCGAACATCTTATAGCCTCGGCCATCTTTGTGGAGAGCAACAATTCTAATTCTCAAATCCTCAGAAGGTTCTTTGCCATGAGGTGCCATGTTGAACATCCAGTGGTCAGTATGAGAGAATTGTACTCAAAGCACCACATTTTAACTGCTCTAAAACAAAATACACAAATTTGTATAGTCCTGTCAAGCAGAAAAAAATATGAACATGATGAATAGGACATGTGGCCTTGCATGGTTAAACGATGTATAGCTGTTATCACTTAGGGTGTACTCACTTTTGTTGCCAGCTTTTTTGACAAAAATGGCAGTATGTTGAGTTATTTTTAGAGGCCAGTAAATCTTTGCTATACAAGCTGCACATTGACTACTCTAAAATATTCAAGTTTCATTTCTATAATATTGTCCCTTGAGAAGATATACTAAAATGGTTGGCAAAATATGAGGGGTGTACTCACTTTTGTGAGATACTGTATATGTACATACACGTGTATATACACACACATATGTACAAACACATATATACACACATATGTATGAGGCGCCACGTAGGATTTAAATCAAACTTCACTTATCAAGACACACATAAAACACGTGCATATACACCTATAAATTACTGACATATACATGTATGCTATTGGATGTTCAATATACTGTACATATAAGAAATACATGTGCACACTAATATGAAATCCATACCAATACACTTTATGTTAGTAATGAATGCATATACACTTGTGAATAACTTGCATATACATATAAACTTGACGCATGCGTACATCTATAGAAACTCGCTTATACGTATAAACTCAATCCATGCATATACACCTACAACAACACACGCATATACATATAAACTTGACGCATGCGTACATCTATAGAAACTCGCTTATACGTATAAACTCAATCCATGCATATACACCTACAACAACACACGCATATACATATAAACTCGTTGCATGCAGACAAACCTATACATACTCGCAAATACATATAAACTTGATCCATGCATATACACCTATAAACACTTGCACTTATCTAAACTCGATGTGCGCATACAGTCATAAAACACTCGCGCAAACATACAAAATAAAATTCACAAACGTATACAATTCTGATAAGATGCACGCATGCTTTAGTTGTGTATATACGTATGCAAGTGATTTCATATGTGGATATGCATGAACTTTTCAGTGCAAATGGAAGGCATTTCAGTGTAAAAGGAAGCAGTGGCACTTCCGGCGGCATCTCCAGATGCCGGGACATTTTGAAATGCTTAGCGTGGCTTAATGCATTAAAACAGTGTTTCCAAAAGACCAAACTCAATAAACATTATTAATAAAGCATACGATGTACAGACAAGCAGATGAGTCCAGAATAAGAACGCAACACATTTAATTACAGCATTTCATCCCATAAGGAATACGCTTAACGTGGCTTAATGCGTTAAGACAGAGTTTTTAAAATGCCAAACTCAGTAAACACATTATTGATAAATCAAACTATGTACAGTAGCCTATAGTATTATTTATTAATAATTATGTTGGAGTTTGGTCTTTTAAAAATCCTATGTGGCGCCTCATACATATGTACATACACATACTGTATATACATATACGCGTAAATATACAAATATACATGTGTATATATGCATTTATACATGTATGTGTATGTGTATATGTTTTTATACATGTGTGTATATACAGGTGCATATCAAAAAAGTAATATCATGGAAAAGGTCTTTATTTTTGTAATTTAATTTAAAAAGGCAAACTTTCTTATATTTTAGATTCATTGCACACAAACTGAAATATTTCAAGAGGTTTTTTTTGTTTTAATTCTGATGATTACAGCTTAGGAAAATTTAAAAAATGCAGTATCTCAAATTTGAATATTTTCTCAAAGATCAATCAAAAAAAGATTTACAAAACACAAATGTTCAAAATCTCCAAAGTAGGTTTAATTATGTACTAAATACTTGGTTGGGGCTTGGGCGAATTACTGCTTCAATGCGGCATGGCATGGAGGCGATCAGCCTGTGGCACTGCTGAGGCGTTATTGAACCCCAGGTTGCTTTGATAGTGGCCTTCAGCTCGTCTCTATTGTTTGGTCGGATGTTACTTATCTTCCTCTTGACAATACCCCATAGATTCTTTATGGGGTTCAGGTCAGGCATGTTGGCTGGCCAATCAAGCACAGTAACACCATGGTCAGCAAACCACTTGGAAGTGGTTTTGGCACTGTGGGCTGGTGCTAAAGCCCTGCTGGAAAATGAAATCAGCATCTCTATAAACCTTGTCAGCAGATGGAAGCATAAAGTGCTCCAAAATCTCCTGGTAGACAGCTGCATTGACTTTGGACTTGATAAAACACAATGGACCAACACCAGCAGACGTCACAGCACCCCATATCATCACTGACTTCAGAAACTTCACACTGGACTTCAAGCAGCTTGGATTCTGTGCCTCTCCAGTCTTCCTCTAGACTCCTCCATTTCCAAATAAAATGCAAAATTTACTTTTATCTGAAAAGAGGACTTTGGACCACTGAGCAACAGTCAAGTTCTTTTTCTCCACAGCCCATTTAAGATGCTTCTGACGTTTCTGTTTCAGAAGTCGCTTGGTAGCCCTTTTCCTGAAGACATCTGAGCGTGGTGACTCTTGATGCACAGATTCCAGCTTCAGGCCACTCCTTGTGAAGCTCTCACAAGTGTTTGAATCGGCTTTGCTTGACAGTATTCTCAAGCTTGCGGTCATCCCTGTTGCTTGTGCACCTTTTCCTACCCAATTTCGTCCTTCCAGTCAACTTTGCATTTAATATGCTTTGATACAGCACTCTGTGAACAGCCAGCCCTTTCAGTAATGACCCTCTGTGACTTACCCTCTTTATGCAGGGTGTCAATGATTGTCTTCTGGACCATTGCCAAGTCAGTGGTCTTCCCCATTATTGTGGTTTCCAAGTACAAGAGATACCCGGAATTTATACTGTAGGGATGGTCATTTAATGAAACCCAAATGTAAATATTCTAATATTTTGAGATACTGGATTTTTTACTTTTATGAGCTGTAAGCTCTAATCATCAAAATTAAAACAAACAAAAAAAAACCTTTGAAATGTTTTAATTTACATGTAATGAATCTAGAATATATGAAAGTTTCACTTTTTGAAATAAGTAAAAAAAAAATAAAAAAAATTTTTTTTCACGATATTCTAATTTTGAGATGCACTTGTATGTGTGTGTTTATGTGTATGTACATATACAGTGGGGGGGGGGGGGGGGGGGGGGGGGTTATTTGATCCCCTGCTGATTTTGTACGTTTGCCCACTGACAAAGAAATTATCAGTCTATAACTTTAATGGTAGGTTTATTTGAACAATGAGAGACAGAATAACAACAAAAATATGAGTGAAATAAGTAAAACATTCGCAAAACATAACAGTACTTAGTACTTAGTGGCAAAACCCTTGTTGGCAATCACAGTGGTCAGACGTTTCTTGTAGTTGGCCACCAGGTTTGCACACATCTCAGGACAGATTTTGTCCCACTCCTCTTTGCAGATCCTCTCCAAGTCATTAAGGTTCGAGGCATTTGACAACTTGAACCTTCAGCTCCCTCCACAGATTTTCTATGGGATTAAGGTCTGGAGACTGGCTAGACCACTCCAGGACCTGAATGTGCTGCTTCTTGAGCCACTCCTTTGTTAACTTTGCTGTGTGTTTTGGGTCATTGTCATGCTGGAATACCCATCCACGACCCATTTTCAATGCCCTGGCTGGCTTCAATGCCCTGGCCCTGACGGTACATGGCCCCATCCATTGTCCCTTTGATGCGATGCAGTCGTCCTGTCCTCTTAGCAGAAAAACACCTCCAAAGCATAATGTTTCCACCTCCATGTTTGACGGTGGGGATGGTGTTCTTGGGGTCATAGGCAGCATTCTTCCTCCTCCAAACACGGCGAGTTGAGTCGATGCCAAAGAGCTGGATTTTGGTCTCATCTGACCACAACACCTTCACCCAGTTCTCCTCTGAATCATTGGCAAACTTCAGACGGGTCAGTATATGTGCTTTCTTGAGCAGGGGGATCTTGCGGGCGCTGCAGGATTTCAGTCCTTCACGGCGTAGTGTGTTACCAATTGTTTTCTTGATGACTATGTTCCCAGCTGCCTTGAGATCATTGACAAGATATGATGTTTCATTAACAAAGTTCGGGAGGAGCACGTCAGATACTTAGCCTAATTAGACACAAGTGGCACGCAATCAAGTAATCAATACACAGATATAAATACAGCTGACATACCTCTACTCATTTGACAGTTAATCAGCATCCCTCCACCACCCCTTCTCCACCATAACCACTAAGTTCTCACCACACTATGGGGGGTTCTCTGGGTTCGGGCCATTCCCTAACTCAGGGCCCTTCCCCGGACAGCGCACCAACAACGTATTACCATACTTGCCAAATACGCATTACGTTACTCGTGCTAAATATATGTAAGTGAACTCGTGATCCTCCCGTGTAGTTCTGGGCTGATTCCTCACCATTCTCATGATCATTGAAACTCCACGAGGTGAGATCTTGCGTGGAGCCCCAGACTGAGGGAGATTGACAGTTATTTCGTGTTTCTTCCATTTACGAATAATCGCACCAACTGTTGTCACCTTCTCATCAAGCTGCTTGGCGATGGTCTTGTCGCCCATTCCAGCCTTGTGTAGGTCTACAATCTTGTCTCTGACATCCTTGGACAGCTCTTTGGTGTTGGCCATGGAGGAGAGTTTGGAATCTGGTTGATTGATTGCTTCTGTGGACAGGTGTCTTTTATACAGGTAACAAACTGAGATTAGAAGTACTCCCTTTAAGAGAGTGCTCCTAATCTCAGCTCCTTACCTGTAAAAAAGACACCTGGGAGCCAGAAATCCTACTGACTGATAGGAGATCAAATACTTATTTCACTCATTAAAATGCAAATCAATTTATAACTTTTTTGAAATGCCAATAATAGAAAATATAATAATAAAAAAACAGTTAAAAATAATAGACTGATCATTTCTTTGTCAGTGGGCAAACATACAAAATCAGCAGGGGATCAAATAATTAGGGAATAAAAATAATAACGACCTTTTTCTCTTAATTTTGAGTTTATTCTCAACATTTTAAACAAACTCTTTTCTTGAAATTTAATGAGTTTTTTTCTCAATTAAACGACTTTATTCTCTAAATTTAACGTTTTTTTTTCTCTAAATTTAACGACTTTAATCTCAAGATGGTTTTATTTTTTTATTATTGCTTGGCCCTAATCCTCTTCCGTAGGCATATGTTTATATTTAACAACAACAAAATATTTTTAACTTGTTTATGCGTTTAACTAGTTTAAAGGGGGGGGGGGGGGGGGGGGGGTGAAATGTTTAATATTTAATATATTATGCAGTGTTTCTTCTTGAGTTAATTTATTTCCAGGATTTTTTGATATTTTAATTGGAAATTAGCCAGAAAATACTCAAGATTCAGTAAGATTTTTTTTCTTTTGTATTTTCCATCTTTTAAACATTTTTGAAAGCAACTTCGCAACTGTGAGTGTTGCCACCTAGTGATCCCACCAATTCCTGCACATACATGAGGTTTTGAGCTGCGAACAGACCACTCAGATCCTGCTGATAACAAAATTTACTGGCAAACATAAAACCTGAGGCACACTTTCTCCAGTTCTTCAAAACAATATTTTTTTCTTCCTCTCAGAGCATTTCAAGCCACCTTCCCTGGTTTTTGGGGAAAGGGAAAGGTTAGACCGAAGGAAGGAGGTGTGTCGGTCCCAGCTGCAGGCTTTTTGATTTGCCTCAGGAGGTGAACGGGCCAATTGAGTGACACAGGGCCATGCCTGTTATCTTAACCTCCCACACTTCAAAGCGCAGCCTCGCTACCGCCGAGCCAAAGAGAAGCACTGAGAGCGGCTGGCCCTCGAATACAGAGGAGCGTTTCATTTCCTGCGAGCCAGGCCTCAGCATTCCACAGCGCAAATGGGAAGTAGCTCTTGAATCCCTGCGTTTGTATGGGAGCGGACTGTAAAGCGTGGCCCGACGGCACCGTCCTAACCTCTCCAAACACCCCGATGCGCCCCCTCCCCTTCCAACGGGAGGCTGGCGGGGAAAGGCAGAAGAGCATGCCAGCGTTTTTCATCTGCGGCCGGGAAGGAAAAACGCTCTCCAGGAAGGGGGCGCAGGGCACAGGGAAGCTTTGAGTTCATAGGATAAAAAGGCTGGGCAGGGGAGGTAAATAAAAGTGTGGTGGCTCTCTTTCTCTCTCCTGGTTCGGCACCAGGGTCAGCGCTCCCTGGAAAAATAGTTGCCTTTCATCCACATGTGGTAAAGCCGTCCACACGGGTGTAAGAGTGTATTTAAGTGTGAAAGTGGTCCAGGGTGGAGTTGTGGAGCAAAACTGACATGTCGCAGAAAAAGGTTGCGTTCGACCTCCGCTCCAGGGAGGAGCCCGCTACTAGTCTTGCATTTTATCCATCTCCCTCTCTCTCTCTCTCTCTCTCAAGCTCTCTATCCATCAGAGGTTTGCTCCTGTATTCCTGCTTCTCACTTTGATCAGGAATTCCATTTGATGCACTTCTGAAATAGCCCCATACAGCTTGTCGACCAAAATAGAGTCTGTTACATTTAATATTTCACATCTCAAAAGGGATTCAGATTGGACAAACAGATTGAGATGGAAAACTTTGGGTTTCTGAGAATACGATTCTTGATTAATGTTGGATGTGGGATTCTTTTTTTTTTTTTTTTTTTTCTTTGAAAATGCTATGCTGGGGATTTTTTTTAGTGTGCCAATTTGTTGAAAGCTTGCAATCTGTTTTTGCTATAAATGTCCTAATGTGCAATACACAAATTACAATGCATGGTAAAAAAAAAATCATCTCAATATTTTTTGTTTATTTCTGTCATGTTTTCTTGAGAGACTGTACAGTTACTATCATTTGAAAAATATTCAAAATATTTTTCGTAGTAAATGACCATTTTCATTTTTGTGTGAATATCCCTTGAAAAACTGTATAATAATAATAATATATTTTAAAATTGTTGTTAATTATTCCTTTTATATGTATGTGTGTATGTGTCTGTAAATATAAATATTTATTTATTTATTTTTTTAGAATTTATTTAAAAAAAAAAAGTTTAATAAAATCTATTATTAAACTCACCATGTTTTTTTTTTTTTCTCCATTTGTGTTCTACAGGAGGAAAACGGACTTCTTTTTCCTCTTGCAAGGCAAAGACAGCAGCTACAGGCCCCCTTTTAGAGATGGAAGCCTGCTAGATTCCTCAACCTTTCACCCCTCTGTCACTTCTTGACCCCTGTGGAATCTCCAGAGGGTCCCGGTCCTTGAATCTGCTCCTCGGCTGCAGGCGCTGCTGTAGAGACGTTGAACTGAGAACAGACAATCACCAACACAGGCCCTCACGCAGACCCGTGAATACTCGTTTGAACGTTCCTTTTTGTTTTCTGTCCTTAATTCACTCCCGAAGCCGAAGGCGTTGCACTGATTATGTTCCTCGACCGTTTGTAAAGCGCACATATGGCCACATGTAAACAAACCCACACACGTTCCTACACCTGTTCCTAAGTTATTCTAAGTTATTTGGCACCTCTGTCTTCTGTGTGTTCACTACGTCACTCCCTCATTTTCTTTCGTGCCCTATAAAATGTAGCAACACAGGGGCCCGACACACCTCACGGCGTTCTATGGCAACATTTTAGGGATCACGCATTGCCCTGGAAACAATCTCCATAGGTTGCGTTTTGCATTATGACACATTGGTGCAAAAAGGATCAATGTTTTGAATTCTCCTCAACATTTTGGGTTCAAGTTTACTTAGAATGCTTTTTTTTTTTTTTTTTTTTTTTAATTATTGTTATTCTTTATTTTCATTTCTCGGTGTATATTTTAAGTGATTTTTTTAATCATTATTTTATATATATATATATATCTATATATATATATAATGGTATATGAAAATAAGCTTGGAGACAGGAAAGCCATTTTTCTTGTTGAAGCGTCTTGCAGAAATAACATTTGAAAGTCTTCTTTTTGATAACTATTTGTAACGGATATCGACTTCTCAGTCTTGCGCAGATGTAAAATAATGCTCAATGTGTACTTTTTAAAAAGAGATGTCTGGATGTCACTTTTCTTGGTATTTTTGCAGGCAACATTAGGACAAAGGTGAAAGAGTAGGTACCCAGAGGCCTATATTTTATTGATCTAAATTGACAAATGAAGCAGATATATATCTATATATATTTACCCCAGCACTTGCCAGTCTTTCTTTAATTGCAATGTACCTCTGTCCTCTGTCTCTCTGGTAGGTAATAGAGTGGTCTTTTACCATGTTTATTCCATGCAAACATTTCCACATTTTATTCTTTTTAATTGTTCTCTTTTAGCATTTTCAGATGTTGTTTTTTTTTTACATTCATTGTCATATTTTGAAGCGTTAACTTGGTGTAGCATTTTGCTTCCAAGTGGTCTCATTCGAACTGTTTCAACGTCTTTTTTATGAAAATAAATAGGCATCTTTGACTGAAAACGATTACAGTATGTTTCTTTTGTACATTATATACACTGAAATGTTTCCTCGGTGTAAGTAGAGTGCATTTCTACAAGAAGCATGGGACATGATAGAATATATCCTGTGGATCATGGAGGAAATTTCAAAAAGCTCACTGAAATGAACGAGAAATAAAATGCAGCTATACTCAGTGCCTCAGTGTTCATTTTAATATGCATTTGAATATTCATGCGGCCTTAAGTGCATGCTAACAAGGGGAATGATTTGCAATAAAGTTAAAAAGATTACATGGCCATTCATTTTTCTCCTTACAAATGCTCAAATGTGGGGTCTAGGAATATATAAAGCATGATTTTGATCGCTGGGTTGTTCAGTATGCAGTATGATAGCATACACAACCGCTGCTTGTAGGATGTTTTCAGCATCAGTAAAGCTCACTGTCGAGTTGCTGTCGATGTTTATAGTACCACAGTGCCACCTTACGCATCAAACACCGCCATCATGTGTTTTCTGGCGAGTTACTGACATTTGGTGTTTGTAATAAGTTCATAACCGAAGCTTAAACATGAAGACGGTCTGATACTGAGGCCAGTTTACGAAGAGCTAAATAATACTTAACTGTAGTTCTTAATAAAATGTCATTTGCTTTATGATTCACAATAGTACCGAGTTATAATTGCTAACAGGCTTTGTCCTGTTTCGATCCTTTTCTGTGGCTGCTGTGCTCATGTTTGGCTTTATATTAGGCTCGTCTGTTACAACAGATGTGTAACAATAGGCTAAAAAGGCCAATGTATATGACAGGGCGCCATCTACTGGAAGACGATGAAATCAAAACACGACTGCCTCATTATCATTACACTATTGCTCTCATGCAGTTAATGGATTAATCTGAAGCATTAACGCCTGCAGCATCGGCATACCAAACTATGCATGGATGGAAATTAGCAGAAATTATTGAAACGGTCACATGATTATAGTCACATACACGTTTTCATTAACAATTATGCACTCATTCAAGGACTAAATGCTTATTGTCTTTCCGCGTTAAAACAAGGTAAGTATAATTTGACATTATAAATAACTTAATAACCCTACAGACCCACTAGAAAATTAGTACATCCTTTGATTACAGAATACATTCAAATATTATATTATTAGGATTATTTAATGCATTATAGAATATTGCTCAATAATGATTAAAGCAATATAAGCATGTTTTTAAATTAAATATCAGTTAAAAATTACAAAGATTAATTCATTTTAAATGCATATATACCTTTTTTGTATTTATAGTTATTTATTGCGTGCGGTATTTATCTCAAGGCTCCAATTATTGTTTGATCTCCAACACATTTTGTGAAAATATGAATATATATTCATTTAATAGGCCTATAAAAATACAACATTTAATTAACTTTCACCCAAGTTTAAATATCTTATAAATTCAGTTAAATTATTCATTGTCCCTCATATTAAAACATAGCGATGTGTAAGTGGTGTGATATAACTCTGAATGAATTGTTGCTGTCAAATTGATTAATCGCATTCCAAAATAAAAGTTTGTTTACATATGTGTGTACGGTGTATATTTATATGTATGTATAACACATATAGGCTATATGCACACACACACACACACACACACACACACACACACACACACACATATATAATATTTCTTAAAAAGTACATGTGTATTTACATATAGCCTATACATAAATATACATAGTGCACACACATACAGTCAAACCAAAAATTATTCAGACACCAGATATAATTTTTTTAATATTTTTTTTTTTACTAGTGGGTGCAGGACACAATAGTACATTTACTGTATGTAAGTGAGGATAACAAAATAAAGTAAACTGTGGCGTATTTTACCCAAAAATCCTTCATACAGTGGACTACCGGTAAAATTGATAAAAATTTGGGACCAAAAATTATTCAGACACTTTGACCTGACCAAAGTGTTTTTTCTTTCATTTTTAATGCGACGTTTTTACACCACAGACTGAACAAAATTAAGCATCGCTTGACCCAAATTGGTATTATCTAATTGTGTACTTAAATTTAACAGCTGACAGCTATTCACAAAGTTATCTGATAAGATTAATTTTGACACAGTTTAACTCTGAGTTCTAGTCATGTTTTATTACCATTTTCTAAACTATAGCGAATACACTGTGATAATGTGAGAAATGTTAAAGGTGTCTGAGTAAACTTTGGTTTGACTGTATATTATGTAAACAAAAACTTTTATTTTGGATGCGATTAATCGGTTTGACAACACTAGTTCCAATATTAATAATGATTATTTATGTAATTGGTTATAGACAAAGTAGGCTCACCTGTAACAGCATAACATTATGTAAATACAGTAATAAGGAAGTTTGAAGTGTTTTGGCTTTGTCACAATGTTCTGATCAAAACAACAACACCGTGGCTTTCCATGTCAAGCTGTTCTATAAGAGCTCATTTCCTGTCGTGATGTCAGTGTGAAGATGCTCAGACACAGTGTCATTTCCTGCGGTCTGCTCTCTCTTCCGTGGGCATCAGTGAGTGTAATGGCTATCTGCCAGAAACCCTGAGTGACCGGCGGCCTCAGAACAAACAACAACATGAGGAGAAATATGAAAAAAAAGACTTTTTGATATGGAAAACCCTGAAGTAGGAAACTCTCCGCTGTTCCCATCAAGTATTCACACGGACAGAATTCCCAGGAAGGCCTCATCTTCCGGAAAGAGTGAAGTTATTCCGAGAAATGCTCGGAAATCATTTGTTTGAGGTCTTCACTTATTTAATATATTGTTTAGCACAACTAGACAATAAATTCCGTGTTTGTGGTCATTGTATTTATGACAATGATTATCAAATCTGCACTGTAAAATTACAGATAAATTACCGTAAATGAAAATTAATAATAGTTATTTCCATAGTGCCACTGATAAATGATCAATGTACTCACAGCTTTCTACAAAACCCATAAAACAACTGAAGCTGCAACAACTGGAATTACATGCATATAAACATGTGCATTTATATTGGACATTGCAGACAACTGAAAATATATTCATGAATCCTTCAAAAGGCAAGGTTCTGACAAATGTCTTACCACAAAATATGAAGTGAGTCTGCAACAAGGGTATGTGAGGACACTGAGTTTGTGATTGAAGAAACCCAAGCCATCAGCAAACTATATTTCAGAAGTCTGAATAGCCAGGATTAAAGAAAATATCCAAGCACCGAGAGTTAATATAAAGCACAAAGCATTTCAATAAATGATTCGTTGCTCTCTTTTAATTATTGATGCAACTTTAAAACAAAATGTTGGGATCTTTAAATAAATGTCACTTGCTGTTATATTTTGTTATCTTCCGTAATGACATTTATAAGTGTTTAGGTGTGACACAAGTGTTCAAAAACTTTCAAGGAAAATTATTTCCTGTATTTTTATGGAGAACTACATTTTTTTAATATGCCAAATAAAGACTATTTTGAAGTATTTTTCTTGACAGGGAACCAAGTCTGAATAAATGATGAAACAGCGACATCTTGTGACTGCATGCTATATTATTAAGAGGCAAATAAGCACGATTGAGAGATTTAAAAAAATTCTTACTAAAGGCTTTTTTTTAATGCATCATTCTACTTCCTGATAATATCAACCTATGCACATCTGACAATTAATTCAGTCAGTACAAAAGACACGAAAAGACATTTTCAAACCTTTTAATGCCACAGACATTCACAATTAATGAATGCAAGTTTTTAACCAATCACAGCAAGGCACTAAATGTAGTGGTCAATATTTCTTTCCAATCTTTTATGTCCTGATTACATGAGTTCCAGTATTTCATACAGGACTTCCCTGTGACAAGTGGTGCATCTGATCACCCTCTTAACCTTGATACATTTATGAAATTCACAATCAAAGCATCTTTTCAGGATGAGCAGCCCAGTCCAGTGCATTTGGCTGACAAGACTTCTGTTGTCTGTTTTAATCTTCACTTGTGTTACTTGTGTTTGTAGAATCCCTCGCCGGTTTTCTTGCCCAGTTTGCCCTCTGCTACCAGTTTGTTGAGCAGGGGACTAGGGGCAAACAGGGGGTTATCGGGGTCCTTTTCATGCCAACCTACACAAAACCATAATTAGAAATCAACACAATACTTTTACATCAATACTTGGTATGCTCAATACAAAACGCTCACCGTCAATAATAAATTTGGAAGTGTCCAATCCAACATAGTCCAGGAGCTCAAACGGACCCATAGGATAACCGGCCCCTAGCTTCATGGCCACATCTATGTCCTCCTTTGAACCGTGACCTGCAAAATAAACAAAACAAAATGAAACAAGGAAATCTGAGCCATAATATGTTTGGGTATCCGTTCATAAAGCTTGACTGTACCTCTCTCGTGTAGTCGAACAGCCTCGAGCATGTAAGGAACCAGCAGACGATTCACTATAAAACCTGGAGTGTCCTGAGAGGAGAGCAAATGAGGGTTGAGGGATGTTCAAATCTCTAACCACAAGTACAAGCAATAGTAATAGGGATTCTTGCGTTAGCATTCACTAATAATAAGAAGAACTAGATAAAGTTTGAAGACAAACTTTGATGTTGGCTTGACAAAGCCTTGTCTGAAATTTGAATTTAGTTTTAAAAAGCTTTCAGAGTTCTAGCACATTTTATCGTGTTGTTAATATCTTTTTAGCATGATTCAACTCTTCGCTAAAATGTCTTAACATTTTGAAAGCATATTTAACACAATGCTGATACATTAAGCATGTTTCAACATGTTTCTAACATGTTTAAGTACAATGTTGGCATGTTTGAGGATGTTTAACAGATTGCTAGCACAATTAAGCCTGTTTTAACATGTTTCTATCAAGTTTAACACATTTCTAGTATGTTTTAGCATGTTTCAAGCCTGTTCAGGACATTACATGTTACTATCACATTTATGTTGCTAGCTTGGCTAGATAGGCTAGTTGTTAGGCTTTGCTTTAGCACATTTTTAGCATGGTTTAACACATTGCTAGCATTTAGTAACATATTTCTAGCATGATTAAGCATGTTTTAACACATTGCTAACATGTTTTAGAATACTGCTAGCATGTTTCAAGCATGACATTGCATGTTTCTATCATGTTTTACTAAGCTTGCCCTAAGTCTAGGTGTTAAGCTTTGCTAATGAGACAGACAGATACTGATTAGACAGAGAGACAGATAAAGAGAGATGATAAAGCTAACATAATGTACAAGATTTCAAAGCACATACTTTGCATGAGACTGGATGCTTCCCTAAAGCTTTGCTGAACTCAAGGAGAGCATCAAAAGTCTGTTGGCTTGTTCCTGGAGTTTTAATCACCTGAGATCACACAGTCAAGTCAGATAGACAATGAAACTACATGTTTAATATATTCATTTCAATGACAGCTGCAATATCTTGAAGAAAAGAGCTTGTGCAGAAAGTGAATCAAACTCAATCCAGACCTCCACCAGCTTCATCATTGGGACGGGGTTGAAAAAATGCAGACCACCAAAGCGATCTAATCTGGCCGTGGAGCTGGCGATCTCTGCGATCGGCAGAGAGGACGTGTTGCTAGCGAAGATAGTGTGTCTGAATAGAGAGAGCAAACATCAAACCGAGCTTCGCCATTCATGCCATTATTTTTAGTGCACAGTACGAGTATGTAAATTAGGATGTATAAATCTACAGCTAAATTAAGCACTGAATATAAACAAAAAAGTTGGTACGGGGGCAACAAAGGGCTGAAAAAGCAAGACATTTTGAACATTTTCAGCTGGGAGAACATCTAGCAACTAATTAAGTTAACTGGCATCAGGTCTGTAACATGATTAGCTATAAAAGGGATGTCTTAGAAAGGCAAAGTCTCTCAGAAGTAAAGATGGGCAGAGGCTCTCCAATCTGTGAAAGTGCGTAAAAAGATTGTGGAATAGTTTGAAAACAATGTTCCTCAATGTCAAATTGCAAAGGCTTTGCAAATCTCATCATCTATAGTGCATAACATCATCAAAAGATTGAGAGAAACTGGACAAATCTCTGTGTGTAAGGGACAAGGCCGAAGACCTTTGTTGCATGCCCGTGGTCTTCAGGCCCTCAGACGACACTGTATCACTCATCGGCATGATTCTGTCAATGACATTACTAAATGGGCCCAGGAATACTTCCAGAAACCACTGTCGGTAAACACAATCCGTCGTGCCATCTGCAGATGCCAACTAAAGCTCTATCATGCAAAAAGGAAGCCATATGTAAACATGGTCCAGAAGCGCCGTCGTGTCCTGTGGGCCAAGGCTCATTTAAAATGGACTGTTTCAAAGTGGAAAAGAGTTCTATGGTCAGACGAGTCCAAATTTGACATTTTTGTTGGAAATCATGGATGCTGTGTCCTCCGGGCTAAAGAGGAGGGAGACCTTCCAGCGTGTCATCAGCGTTCAGCTCATAAAGCCAGCATCTCTGATGGTATGGGGGTGCATAAGTGTATACGGTATGGGCAGTATGCATGTTTTGGAAGGCACTATGAATGCTGAAAGGTATATAAAGGTTTTAGAGCAACATATGCTCCCCTCCAGACGACGTGTATTTCAGCAGGACAATGCAAAACCACATACTGCAGCTGTTACAATAGCATGGCTTCATAGTAGAAGAGTCTGGTGCTGAATTGGCCTGCAGTCCAGATCTTTGAGCTATAGAGAACATTTGGCGCATCATTAAATGAAAAATATGACCATAAACTCTTCAGCAGCTGGAAACCTATATCAGGCAAGAATGCACCAAAACACCAAAACTCCAGAAACTCATAACCTCGATACCCAGACATCTTCAAACTGTTTTGAAAAGAAGAGGAGATGTTACACCATTGTAAACATGCCCCCGTCCCAACTATTTTGAGACCTGTAGCAGGCCTCAAATTTGAAATGAGCTCATTTTGTGCATAAAATTGTAAAATTTCTCAGTTTAAACATTTATGTTATCTATGTTCTATTGTGAATAAAATATTGGCTCGCGTGATTAAATTCTTTTAGTTTTCATTTAATTCAAATTTAAAAAACGTCCCAACATTTCTGGAATTCAGGTTGTATAATGACACTGAACAGTTTAAGTGACTTTTGTCAAATTATTTCCGATGTAGCTGTGCTTTTTCTTTTTACATAATAAAATAGTTTCAAATAATGTCTATGTATTTGTTCTTTTAGTAAGTAACCGTGTAATTAGTGGGAGGCTTAAATTTTATTTGCTACATAAATCCATTGAAAAGGGGTTTGTGAGTTTTTGTGCCATCTAGTGGTTAAGAGGAAAATCAAATCAAATGCACCGTTAGCCCAAATGTACCCAATATTTTGTTCTTACTATTATTTTAACTGAGAAAAGAAAAATGTGTTTTTCTTACTCTGGGGCCGCTTTGTCCAGAGCTCCAAACAAATCTTGTTTGACTTTGAGGTTTTCCACAATAGCCTCCACCACAAGATCAGTGCCCTGAACTACAGACACAGCATCTGAGTTTGTTGAGATATTCTTCAGGACTTTCTGAAGGAACGCCTCTCCATCCTACAAAACGTGAACCACATTTAATGAAATTAGCCATTAAATCCTTAGTTAGTCTATCCTTAGTAGACCTAGTTGGTGCTGTCAAACTAACCTCAGGTTTTTCTGCAAACTTCTTCTTCACCACTCTCTTCAGACTAGCCTCAATACCCTTTGCAGATTTCTTCAGTATGTCCTCAGATGTGTCCACCAGCACCACTGAATGTCCTGTGGATGCAGCAACCTAAAAAAAAATAAAGAAATGAATCCCATGATACCGTTGTTCTAATGACTGGGAAGTTTAATTCAGGGCATAGTTCACCTAATAATAAACATTCAGTCATCATTTCCTACTCAAAGTCCAAACCGAGCAAATTTGGGGGGAGTTGGAAAATGAACTGGACAGATCTATTGTAGACTCAAAGGAAAGCCATTGGCTTGAGTTCTTAGGAAATATACTGACACTATGCCAGAGAGATGTGCTGCTGTAATTGCTGCAAAAGGTGGACATACCAAATATTAAAGGTAAAAGTGGATAAAAACTGCATCTGATATTTGTTGTGCTCAGAGCAACCATCTGCATGTTTCATGGACATATGAAATAAAATCATGTTTTGGAGGTAAAAAATGTCAGTATTTTCAGATCTGTCAGGTGTTCTAATAATTTTGGCCACCACTGGCCAAAGAGTGCCTCAAGTAGTGTTTTTTCGTTTGTTTTTGTATGTGTGCAGGGGTAAGAGGGTAAGTGGGTGAAAGGTCACTCCTTGACATAAAGTTACAAGACTGTTGTAACGTGGGAGAAGTTTGCAACAAACTAGCCAAGATTCATTCACAAACCGTTGTCACCGCAATGCAACCAAGTTACACGCGACTCGAAACTATTAAAGACTGATCTTCAGTAGCTGTGTGTGTTGGTAGCTCTTAGCTTATAGCCTGGCTTGACAAAACACTAGCTCTTTGCAGAAACATACAGTCATATTTATTTACTTTATTTTTCATTTTACCTGTGCGATGCCAGCCCCCATCAGCCCGCCTCCGATAACAGTGACATGTTTAATTGCAGCATGTAGAGCAGCAGAGGATGAGAGGCTCCTGATGAACTGGCGCGTAACGAATGCCATGGCGGCGATCTCGCAAATGACACACTGCGCGTGCACAAGCTGCTGCTCTGCGCGAGCTCGAGGACTGGAGCAAGGTGGCTGATGTGATCACGTGGTTGCCTCCCCTTGCGACGACCTTACAGACACAGTAAAGACCTGCTGATATTTTGTTTTACCAAATCGAATCATATATTGTTTATGTGTTTATTGTTCTTGGTGGAGAGGTGTGTTTTTATTATTATTAACAAATGCGTTTTAATGCAAAACTATACTCTAAATGTTAATTACCAATTCTATGTAAAATAAAAATACACTATATTAATAATAATAATAATAATTTTAAATAATATTTTTGTTGTTACTGTAATTCATTGTGTAAGACTGGCATTAACTTATTATATATAAGCTATATGATAGGCCTAATGCATTTGGTTCAAAATAAATGATTACAGCTACAAACATAGATTTTGTTTACATATTTCCTAAACTCAGATGTTAAAATATGAAAATCTTTATAGAAATACAAATTATTTTGTTTAAAACCGATTATGAATTTTCAAAAATGACCACTGTACCCATAATTATAGCATTGTTTTGTCCACAACAAACAGCAAACTTTCATCAGTAGTGTATTGATTAGAGTAAAAAAAAAAAAGTGATTAGTGTAAAATGAGTTTAGTTGTTTACTAAGGAAACTAAGACTAAGCAATCAGTGATACACGATGTGTGAAGAAAGCAAAGACAAATCAAAATAAATATCGCTTTCCAGCGGGATATTTTATTGTGCATCATTTCCAGTCAAGCAGCATTTTTGTCAAATAATACAAAAAGTGTGAAAATAGCATGTGCATTGGACTTGAAATTCTAGCTATGAAATTAGCCTTAGCAAGACTGGCCATTTTATTCCAAAAATATTTCAATTTTAATTTCCACCACAAATTGACTTCAAACATGATACATAATACATTGTTAGTAGACAAACTGAAATTAGTGAGTGCTGTTTTTAGAGAGCTTTTAATCCCAGTATTTCATTTCAGGTCCATTGTTGAACACCCATTCATGTTTTTATGATAGCACTAAAACACATTTGAAAGAGTTTTCTGCAATAATTCTTAAAAAAATGCATAACAGTCTCATAGTACAGTACAGTAAGTAATAATTTTGAGAGCAAAACAGTTCAGTTATCGGATAATGAAATGAATATTTTAAAATAAATGTAATAATAAAACTAAAATATGCTGATATAATACTTAGCCATATGTTCTTATTTCTTGAAATTGTTCAGAAAAATATTACATAAAATAATCTCTGACCTTTTGCTTGATCATGCAACCACAAAGGCCCTTACTTCATTTATGGTCCAAATGACAATTCTTCTTAATGGACAACCCGTGCAATTTGCTTCCCAGCGATGATTGTTTGAGAAATGCCTCTTTTTTTAAAGGCTGTTCAGCGTGCATTCACACAGACAGTATATGGGCACGGAGCCAGAGTCAAGCCAAAGCGTCCGTGCATGGATGGAGCAGATTTACCCTCAGGAAGCCTGAATGTGAAGGCCTGCATCAGGCTGGTAAACATCAGAAACAGCTCCATCTTAGCCAGCTGCTCTCCCATGCACACCCTGCGACCTGCCAGATATACAAAACATCATTTAAACAAAGTTTTCATCGGAAAAGTAGTTATTAACATAAAACCCAAACATGTTAAATTGCTGGTTTCCAGGCTACGTGATTACAAACATACCTATTCCAAACGGAATAAAGCAATCTTTCCTGAGAAGTTTTCCCTGTTCATCCAGAAATCTGCCTGGATTGAAGTCATCAGGATTTTCCCACACGGTGGGATCCCTGTGTACTGACCAGAGGTTTGGGATGATAACTGTTCCTTTAGGAATAGTGTATCCTCGGAATTCTGGGAAGAGACAAATGTAGCTGAAATATTCAGTTGTTTGTGCTATTTAACGTGTCCTCTGAAAGTATCTGTACAGTCATAATATTTGTACACCCTTTGTATTTAATATAAAAAATACAGATTCAGGTTAAAGTCTGACAGTTATCTACCTTGTAGTGCCAATATGTGGATTATGGTAAAGTTCAAGTTGACTTGGTTCAGTTTTATTCTTTAATAATTTACTTTAGACAAACATTTAAAAAAAAACAAAGCAAAAAAAAAAAAAAATTTCAAATACAGTCAGTTGGGCAAGGTATATAAAATATATTCTCAGGTAAATCAAAAATTTGGATAAAAAATGATTCAGGTCACAAAAAGAAAAAGAAAAAGAAAATCTACATGTATGTATAAAATGAATATTTATAGTACTGTATTTATATTATATATATTTATTATAAGAACAGTATATTAGACTAGAGCAGAATAAAATAATTTAGAATTGAACAGAATAGAAAAGCAAATGAGACTGACACAGAAAAGAATAAAACATAATAAAACAGGACAGAATAGAACAGACTGGAGCAGAATGGAATCATTTAGAATTGAACAGAATAGAACAGTAGAAGAGCTGACAGAATAGAAAAGAATAAAGGCATAATAGAATAGAATAAAACAGTACTGACTGGAAAGATTACATGTATATAAAATATATTTTATAGTATATTTATTGATGTTATTTAATTTTGTATCTTTATATTTTTATAATATTTATATCGATTTTTGCTTATAGAAAATAAAGCATATTTTTAGGTACAATATTTTTTGTACATTGTAACGTTATTTTCATTATTTTAAGCAAACTTTCACTATTGTAATGCAACCAGACATTTTACTTTTGAGTGTGTTTTTTTAATTAAAAATGTAAGTGTCAATTTTTCAAAATTAAGATTTATACATAATCTGAAAGCTGAATAAATAAGCTTTCCATTGATGTATGGTTTGTTATGATCTGACAATATTTGGCCGAGATACAACTATTTGAAAATCTGGAATCTGAGGGTGCAAAAAAATCTAAATATTGAGAAAAACACCTTTAAAGCTGTCCAAATGAAGTTCATAGCAATGCATATTACTAATCAAAAATTAAGTTGTGATACATTTACGGTAAGAAATTTACAAAATATCTTCATGCAACATGATCTTTACTTAATAGCCTAATGATTTTTGGCACAATTTTGTCCAATTCATTGTATTTTTGGCTATTACTACAAATATACCCCAGCGACTTGAGACTGGTTTTGTGGTCCAGGGTCACATATGAATTTGTGAATGTAGCACAGCTAATAAGTTTCATGATACTAAATAAGCATGAGGTAAACATACATCAGACAGCAAATCTGCATCACTTTCCTATTTTGTCTGCCAAATGCCAGACCTCACCTGTGGTTTCCGAGGCCATGTGGGGTATAGACAGAGGAACTACTACAGTCATCCTCTGCACCTCCATAATGGTGGCTTCTGTGTACGGCAAACTGCCCTTATCAGTCAGAGATGGGACTCTCTCAGATCCCACCACCCCTTCAATCTCCTGCTGAACCTTCTCTGAGGGGTCATCAAACAAAGATATCATATATAACCAGAACCCGAACCTTCAGACATTTGTAAATTGCACTCTACAGCACTGGTGCACATACCTTGCACATCAGGATACAAGGACATATAGAGAATACTCCACAGCACGCTGTTTGTGGTAGTATCGGTGCCTGCAATAAAGAGGTCTCCAATGATGTAGAAGAGATCGTCCTCTGAGAACAAGCTCTCTTCTGAATTATCGCCATTTTGCTGAGCCAGCATCTCCACCAGATACATGTCTATGAAATCCCTGGGATTCTCCGGATCCAGCGTGGCCCTGTGCTTCGCGATGATCTTCTTCAGGAAGGCCGTGATGTCGATCTCCGCACGCCGCAGCTCTTTGAAAACACCGCAGGGCAGGTAGTAGAGCCAGGGAAAGACATTGATCAGCAAAATGGATGTGCTGACGCTAATCTCCAGCCCGTGAGACATGAGATCCAGCATGGTGCAGAACTCCTGGTCCTGGTGATGGAAACGCTGACCCAGACTCATGGAGGAGATGACGTTGGAGACAGCATTGCTGATGAGGGGAGTCAGATCGATACCAGAAGGCCCTGCTTTTTCGATGAGGCTCAGTAGTTCTGTTTTAATCATGGTCAGGCCTTCGAGGATGCACGGCTCCAGACTCAGCTTGCCAAAGCCAAAGCTGCGCAGAGTGCTGTGACAGAACTTACGGTTTGTGCGCCACAGCGGGCCATACGGAGCAAACACAATCCCTGTGAACAACATTTGGTTCAAACATACAAAGCTTCATATTTAGCTTCAAATCTAACTTTTTCAAAGAAAATTTACGAAAACTTAAAAACAATTGTAAAATAAATAAATACATTTGTTTCATTATTATTTTATGAGCCCCAATCATCAATATTTAGAATTATATCAAGTACTTTGCGCTTGGATTTCTGAAACCAGGCTCAGACATTCTATTCAATTTTTTTTTAAATTCTGTTGTGACCTGTTCTGTTTCATTCATTGTTCTGTTCTGCTCCAGTCTATTATACTGTTCTGTTCTATTCTATTCTATTCTATTCTATTCTATTCTATTCGTCTCTCTACTACTGTTCTGTTCTGTTCAATTCAGTTCTATTCTGCTTCAGTCTAACATACTCTTTCATACTTTTCTCCTCTTTTCTGCATCAGTCTTCGACTGTTTTATTCTCTTCAATTCTAAATTATTCTGTTCTTCTCCAGTCTGTTATACTGTGTTCTAATGTATTCCATTCTGCATCAGTATGGAATGGTTCAATTCTAAATTAATCTGTTCCATTCTGCTCCAGACTATTTTACTATGTTTTAGTCTATTCTTTTCCATTCTTTGTTTTATTTTATTCTATTCTATTCTGGGTCAGTCTCTTCTACTGTTCTATTCTGTTCAATTCTACATTATTCTATTTTGTCCTGCTCCAGTCTATTATACTCTGTTCTGTTCCATGCTGCCCTGTTTTTCTGTTCTATTCTATTCTGTGTCAGACTCTTCTACTTTTCTATTCTGAATTATTCTGTTTTCTATTCTATATTCTGTTTTATAGTCTACATTCTATTCTTTTGTTTTCTGTTCTATTCTAGTCTATTATATCCTGTTTTATATTGTTATATTCTAAACAATTCAATTCTATTCTGCCACAGCCTGTTTTTCTAGGTTCTAGTCTATTCTTTTCCATTCTGCTTTGTTTTTAGTTCTATTCTATTCTATTCTATTCTATTCTATTCTAATGAGTCAGTGTCTTCTACTGTTCTATTCTGTTCAGAGTCTTATACTCGGTTCTATTCTGCCCTGATTTGTTGTTGTATTCTATTCTATTTTGTGTCAATGTCTTCTATTGTTCTATTCTGTTCAATACTGTATTTTTCTGTTCTAATCTACTCTTGATCTATTATCATGGCTACGACTGCTTATCTCACCTTTCCTCTTGGTGATAATCGTTACGAGCGGTATATGCGGTCGGTCCGAGAAGACCTCCGGATGGTTCAACATCGCGTCCCGGACAGTGTCATATCCTGTCAGCACGACCATGAGCTGAGGCCCAACAAAAATGCTGAATATGTTCCCATAGAGTTTGGACATCTCCATGAGTCCAGCCTGAGGTGACAGCGGATTCGTGGCCATTTTCCTTGCAAGTAGTCTTAAAATAAACGAAGGCACAAGGAAACCGCCGAAGTTTCCCACGATGGGCCATGGCTTTGGACCCGGAGGGATGTTGGCGTGTGTCTGACGCCACGCATACTGTTGCAGCATACAGAAAACAAGCACAAATGCAATCAAACCCACAATGTTTGCAGGCGAGAACACATACTGCCACAGCAAAGACAGGGAAGCGTCCATGACTCGCGCACTCATCAAATCCACTGACGCATAGCTCCTCCTGATCGATACTTGTTATCTGCTGATCAAACACATTTTCTTCCTGTGTTGATGGAGCTGCGGCATGGAGAGTGTGTTTTTGTATTCCTCATTGGCTGAGAGGAGCACGCTGAGAGTTGATTGGTGAATCAAGCGATGACGAAAACAAATGGGTGGGGTCAACTGATCCAATAGGAGACGGACACAGAAGCTTCACCAGAGATGAACTTATTATGGGGTTATTTCAGTTATCTGTAACCCATCAGTTTATATCAGTGCCATTTTAATATCATTGAGGTAGCCTACTGTTAAAGTTTTTAGTGATATTTAATTTTAATTTGAAAGTTTTCGGTAAGTTTGCATATACAGTAGGCTATACTAAAACTGAAATAAAAATTCATCTCTCTCTCTCTCTCTCTCTCTCTCTCTCTCTCTCTCTCCCTCTCTCTCTATAGATAGATAGATAGCACGAGTGTGTATTTCTATTTCAGTTTTAGTTATTTTAGTACAGTAAGGTAAACAAAATCCCATTTCTAGTAAATTTTTTTAATGGTTTGAATTTAGTTTCAGTTTTAGTTACCCAGGTGAAAAACAAGTACACTTCCATAATGTACTTAAAGTGCTTTATTTTTTTTTTTAAATGTATTTAGTTACCACTTGTAGTACACTTCAACCCATCTGTCATACACTAGTACACAAGTGTACTACAAGTGGTAGCTAAATACATTTTTTAAATACAAAGATAGTATGTTAAAAGTGCATTTTAGTTCATATTCATGGTGACTCAAAATAGCACAGTTGAGTACACTTAGATGATCTTAAATTGACCTTAAGAAGTACTAAAGGATCATTTTTAGTATATTAAGTACAAAATTAGTGCACAAAAATAGAGCACTTTAAGTACATTATGGAAGTGTACTTGTTATTCACCTGGGTAACTATAATAACCCTTTATGTATTTATAAATTTATAACAAAATATGTATAATTTATAACTTAAGTATCAGTTTTCTAAATTTAATGCAGTTTAACAATTATTTAATAAGAATAAGAATCATGTAAATAAATAAACAGTTAAACAGAAATTGTGACAGTTTGAGCACATCTGCAGTGTTATGCATTAATTATTATTATTATTTTTAAATTGGCAATCACATAAACATTTTTGATAGGCCTAAAGAAGTGTTTATAAATTTCATGCAACAAGAGGTACACTAGGTGTTAATGTAAACCATTTATTTTCATAAAATGTCATTATATTTTCAAAACACAGAAAATAAACTGAAATAACAGCTGACATGAATCATTAGAAAAAGAATGCATGCATTTCTAATATAAAATAGTGTATAAAATTAATGAAATCCAGTTAAACAACACTTTTTATGACAAACGTGTTTTAGAGTACAATTTAATAAACAGACAAGGGAAAATATGACTAAGAAGCATGCACAAACTGATAGATCTGTTCTGACAGAAAAAAATCCATCATTTTCCAAACATAATACTTTCAGCTGGCCCTTCAAGTACTTACAAAAGTGTTTATTTAAATGGCCACATTGACTGAATATAAATTAATGTAAAAATAGCAACCATCACTTGTCAAATAATATTGAGTTTGAACTGTTTAGTCCAATGTTATTAGAGATCTAATTAGCAACAATAGCCAAACAGTCTTTGTTCTTTGGTATGGCGTAAACACTGAGATAGCCACAAGCGAAATACAAAGCATTTCCACATGTTGGTCTAGGCATCGCGATGAGTTCACGACGTCACTCCTCCCGGCCGCTCTGCACCATGGAATATTTCTTGCAGGGGTTCTTCAGACAGGCATGCGGCCATGTGATTGGCCAGCAGAAAGAACAGGGCACTTGGGTCTGGACATTCCTCTCGAAGAAGTTAAACACGGGGTTCCACCAGGTGTGAGTGAGGTAGTTGTTCGGAGAACACTTTAAAGTCTGGTGAAAACAGGATTATATGAATTAATATCATAGTAAGGAGAAATTCAAATAATCACAACAACAGAGCATTGTTATGCGTGGTCAGATGACTGACTACTACTGGTTTTCTGAAAACAGAAGTGGTGATGCACATGATTTAAATGCACTGTAGTTGCAAGACAAAAAGCGGTTCTGGGAAATTTGGTTAGTTTCATTGTGATGATCCAAAGCAACTTAGCAGTTCTATGAAAATCACTGTTATCATTGACGACAGAAGCCCTGGAGCCACTTCAGGACACAGACATGATTGTGTTGAGATCTCTCCTGTCAGGGATCGAACCTGTTGACATTTGCATCACCAGTCCAAAGTCTCAACCTCTCACTGCATTTCAGATTTTTTATTATTATTATTTTGTGGATGCTTTTTAGCCATATGTTCTGACAGTTCTAATATCATTGGCTATTTTGCTCGTAACAGCATAAAGAAACATGATGTGTTTTGAAGGCTTTTTTTTTCTTATTTAAAATATCTAGATTGGCTTAAATCGAACGTGCAGCACTTTACCATCATCAGGGAGTCATTTCTCAAAAGCTCAGCCTAATGGATTTGGATATTCTCAGCGTACTCTGAGTCATGTAAACACTCTCGGTAAAAGGCTTAGTGCCGTTTTGGTGCCTTGAGTTTAATGATACCCTGAATCTAAATCACAAATTGAGCTGAGAGCTTCCCTTGGCTTCAGATGTGTGTATTTGTAGCTGTCTACATGAGGCTGGAAATCAAAAAGATCAACAATATGCAAAATCAAAATATGTAAACAAAAACATATTTGAACATAAAATGACACATTTAGACCCCATGAAGTGTCGTTTTAGTGACTTTTAGCTTATGTTTCACAGCTTTGAGGTAATCATTCTAAAGTTTGGGGTCAGCAAGATTTTTTTCTTAGGAAATGTATACTTTTATTTAGCAATGATGCATTAATTAAAAAAGGCAATATTTGTACACTTGTCTTCCGTGTCTCTTCCATGTGCTGTGGTACTATCGTGAACGTATGTCAAAGACTGACACGGAAGAGAAGAAATTGTTGAATAAAGTAGTAATTTTGTTTTCTTTGCGCACAAAATGTATTCTCATAGCTTCATAAAATTAAGGTTGAATCACTGATGTCACATGGACTATTTTAACCATGTCCTTACTACATTTCTGGGCCTTAAACGTGGTAGCCGCGTTGCTGTTTATGGATGTTCAGAAAGCTCTTGGATTTCATCTATAATATCTACATTTGTGTTTCGAAGACGAACAAAGGTCTTACAGGTTTGGAACGACATGAAGGTGAGTGATTAATGACAGAATTTTCATTTTTGGGTCAACTATCCCTTTAATAAAAGCCTTATTTGAGCATTTCTATTATTTTATATTACTGATATATGTACCTGCAGATTAGCCATAGTGTGATACCAGTAGAACAGTCTGGTGGTGATGAAATACGCCACCACCACGTCCACGCTGTAGTGCTCATGGGCCACCAGGATACATACGACACCCACAGCAGCCGTTAACCAACACAAAAGATGGTACCACCAGAAAGAACGAGGAGAATCTACAGAGAAACAAAGAATCAGTTGTGAATCATAACGGGTTGCTGTGTGAACATGCAACACAAACAGTCAGAAAGTGCCTCAATGTCTTCTGAATGCTAAAAACAGAATCTAAAATTGCTTACAGTGACCTCAAGTCTGTAATTAGCAGACGGTCATTTTATTTGTGTCTTAAAATAAAGTCTGCCGTCTGAGAAAGTGACATACACTCCTTGAGGAAGAGGTACGTGAGCGTGAGAATGACAGTGTGGCCACTATAGAGGAAGTCGCCGCACAACAGATGAGATCCGGTGATGGATAATCCACCGCCAGAGAGCAACTGCAGAACACGCTGCAGCTTTGCCTGGGAATCTCCGTGGAGCTGAATGAGAGATGCAGGAAAGAAGATATGAGTGAGGATATTGAATGAATTGAAATATCATTCCATAAACTGATATTGTAAAGGCTTGTAAAAGCTGCAATATTTATCTTGAGGATGGCAGAGGATATTACAGATTTAAAAACCAAATGCTTTTGCTTATCTGACATTGTTTAGGTATACGATCCTGAGGGGATCATGACAAAGAGGAACAGCTGAAATAATTATGTTTTTACCTTTGGTGCACAGACCATGTGCATGCCAGGCACGGGTAGAGTGGTGACGTACATGGTTACGCATCTATACATGTACAATGTGCCCAAAATGAAGAAATATCGTCTTGCTATAATAGACCTATATGGAACAGAAAAATAAAAAAAGAAAATTTTTGTCATCATTGAACAGATGTGGGTTAGGTTGAGAATGCTGAGCCTTACAAAGCCTGTTTATAATGCTCTATCCATGAACAGAGAATAACTAGGGTACAAATCACATGTTCTTTGCCATGAGAACTATTAGATATTAGATTTGATAATAATCACAAATCTTGTCATCATTTAGTTCAATCTGTTAAACTGATTATTATTTTTGTAAAAAAAAAATGTTTTCGTAAAACAAGTAAATAATTTTTAAAATGTAATTTTTAAAACTGTAGTGTTGACAATTCAATAAGATCAAGCATTCAACCCAGTTACAAAAGTTATAAAAAATGATTGTTTGCATAATATATGTGTGTTCTGTGTATATTTATTATGTATAATATAAATGCACACACATACAGTATATTTTTTACATGCATTTACATGTCTATATTTATATTCATATAATTTATATTATAAATAAACATATTTAATAAATAAACATAACCTATTTTTCTGAAATATATACACGCATGTGTGTATTTATACATAATAAATATACACAGCACACACACACATAACAAAAACTTTTATTTTGGATGTGATTAATCGTGATTAATCGTTTGATAGCACTAATATATATATATATATACACACACACACACACACACACACACACACACACACACACGCGCGCGCGCGCGCACACACACACACACATAAATATATAATATTTATTTAACAATGCTAAACCTCATATAAGGTAAACAGAACATAAATTATATTTCGTTTGACAAAAATTTATGAACAACATTTTCTGAAGGTTAAGGTCATATTGCAAGTGACCATCCAAAATTTTTCAACTATATAATTTTGTACTATTTTTGTGAAACATGCCATACAAGGGCTTGGGTGATATTCCTTAGATTGATTTCCTCAATGCAATATTAATTTTTATAACTCCCCTCAAGCCTATTACTTTCACCCTGCTCTATATCATCTTAAACCCAACAAACCATTAAATGTAATCTAACAGAGCTGGTCGACAGGCTACAATGTCATCAGTATAATGTTGAGTGATGCCTCTTACTTGTATCTGTGAAAGAGCAATTGAATGGACCATATCGACACCAGAACCATTCCATTGACCTCAGTCACTGTAAATGCCCACTGCACACGGTCTATATAGTCAAAGAACTTATCCGGCAGCGGTGGGCTGCTCTCCTTGGGTGGTACTCTCTCATGAACCACTGTGATCATAACCGTGGTCAAAACCAGGTTCAGAACGGCATAAAACAAAGCGATGAACGTCTTCCACCATTCTGATAGCAATTGGCTGCCCTTTCCTTCAGGTACGGAGATTTTGACGTAGTCACGATGTCTGACCAGGGCTTTCCTCAAGCCATTCCGCTTCGCTTCTTCAGCAGCGTGGCTGTGGACGGGGCAAGATGTGCCAGGGGACGGCGTCCCCTCTGTGTTTGTGGGGTCCTTGTTTCCTTGGTGGTCTGATGATGCCATGAGTATCCACAACTATCCACTAATGACTGACTTCCTGCCAAGACTCTCTCCTGTAAGGCACTGTAGGTTACGCTCCTCTACAGTGATAATGAAAGGCCTGCGTCTTCAGCTCTCATATGATGTGGCTGGAACAGTCTTTAAAAAAAAAGAAAACAGAGGTACATTAAATTAAGTACATTATAGACATATATGACCATTAAAAGTGTTACATCATCTAACATGTACATTAAAAATCAATAGAGGCTATTTTCAACCCTGAATATCACAGGCCAAACATTTAAAAGCAAAACTGCTATAAATAATTGACATGCTTCTTTACATTAAAACAAAAGAGCATGCCAAAGAAATGCACATATTGTATTATGTACTAATTTTACACTTTTGATCAGTTAAGTATTAATTTAAAGTGTAAAATTAGTACATATTGTATTATGTACTAATTTTACACTTTAAATTAATACTTAACTGATCAAAAGTGACAGTGAAGTCATTTATAATGTCACAAAAAATATATTTAAAAATAAAAAAAATGCTGTTCTTTTGAACTTTCAGTTCATAAAAGAAAAGAAAAAATTATTTCCTCAAAAATATTAAGCGGCACAACTGTTTTCAACATTGAAATTAATAAGAAATGTTTCTTGAACAGCAACTCAGTATTTTAGAATGATTTCTGAGGAATCATGTGACACTGAAGACTGGAGCAATGATGCCAAAAATTCAGCTTTGCATCTCAGGAATAAATTACATTTTAAAATATATTAAAATAATAAATAGATAAAACTGTTATAATAAATAATAAATAGTAAATTGTTACATTTTAAAGGCCAAATGGCTGATATAGCACTTTTATAATACTTCATTCAATTTCATGACAGCAATTCATCAGTTATTGTAAAAAAATAACACAATACACAATATTTATCAAGATTTAGTTTACCAATTTGTAAAGGCAAGTACGATAATACACTTTAATACACTTTATATTCCTGCAAGTCTGAAGTTTTGGCTAGAAATCTTTCGTCTATATATAAAACATCCTCTGACCCTCTTTTATGTTCTCAATGCAATCAAACCAAAGCAAAGCATACCATTTAAAAGCCAAAATATCTGACACAAGTGCAAACTGCCATCTAGAGAAAAGCCACATTGGAAAAAAAGCATCCATGTTCAGGTCTGAGTCCAGCAGACTTCTCAACCCAGAAACAAGAGCTTTTCAGGAACAGCCTATTTATCTGAAAGCTTTCTGGTCTGAGAAGATCTCTGCTCCATCACACCCAAAGTGCATCTCTATAACCCTCATTACAGCGACATACAATATTTACAAACAGTAAACAAAGCTTCAGGACATACGCAAAAAGGAAGACTGATGGATTGTACAAATCACTCAACACGAAGGCATCGATTTCCTCCAAATCAATTTAGGCTGAAATATAATTACATTGGAAATGAGTTCTTATTACAAATCTGCTCCGAATAAACACTGGATTGTACACAACACTGCTTCACTGTAATGCAACAACAGAAAAAATATCATCTCTAATAACTTTTTGTACTGCTACATTATGTGCAACTAAATTACAGATCAAAACAGACTAAAAGAGTTTTTTCCAAGCAAACCGCTCTCACAAAAAGCTTTAAAGAGTGATTTCTCCAATTCAGAATCACTTGCCTGTTGTGTCCCACAGCTCTACACGCAGAACTGAGCTCTATCGGTCCTCCTACACTCCTCCTCTGACAATCTCTCTGAAACTTCTCTTCATCCCTCCACGTTCAGAGGGGCATGTTTTCCCAGTCTCCACCCTGCGCTCTAATGGTGATGCTTGTGGTGGAGACCTGGCAGGGGAAAATCTCTTCCACATGCTCCCAAAGACAGTAAATGGATGGCTTGGCTGGCTCCGCTCCGCGTGTCCCCTGCCCTGCCTCCGTGCTATTTCCAGCCCTGACTCCTGCCTCCAGACCAAGCCTGTATTTTTCTCCCAGGGAGCAGCGGTGCCCAGTCGCAAACAAATTGGTAATGATATGGTTTCAAGGCCTGTTGAGCGTCCCCCCTCCCATCTCGTGCGGAGGATAAATTCAGCATCAAAGGGAAGGACAGAAAAAAACGAAGAGACCCCGCCTCACACTTAAAGAGATGAGAGAAAAAGGCTTTTGAAAGTTGATTATATTATCCCTTTCAGGCACACTCATGCACTTGCGTTTTTTGAACTTGCATACTTCACTGAATTTGTAGTATTCCATACTTGTGTGTGTTGTTTGCATAAAAGCATGTGCTAAATAAATAATGTGAATACACAATTGCATACTACACTAACATACACTTCCTGGAAAATTTTGTGGATGAGGATTTAAAACCAATCTTTAGATATTACCATTTTACAGTAAGCTGCATTTGCTACCTTCTACCTGTTCTGATGCTTAACAATGTTTTTAGCTTATCTATTTTAATGAATTTAGTTGATTCAGACTTGAATACAAACATGATGTTGACATGAATTAACAAACTAATTCTCAGTTTTGAAAGCTGACAGAGGAAATAAGCCAAAAAGTGAATTTTGAAGGACATTTGAAGCGATTCTCATTATTTGAAAGGTGTTTAAATTACTCAAAAAGTCTACTGATATCAACAGGTTTGTATAGGTTTATGGTCTGAGTTTAGCAGACATCATCACCTCTATGAGCTATCCTCACTGATATAGTGAAACCAACATACTTGTGTGTGTGTGTGTGTGTGTGTGTGTGTGTGTGTGTGTGTAACCATACAGTTATCCTCAGCCATAAATTATGAACTATATACACACCCTCGGAAGGTTTTACGGGACGCCTCCTTGGTTGGCCTAAACCATGATGCCTCTCCCAAGTGAATTGATAGCTGCATAGGAGAGATGATGGTTGCAATTTAATTATCTTAAATTGAGATATTGCATGTTAGAAACAGTGTACCTTTGTAATGTAAAGAAGCTTTTCAAGTTTAGGTGTGCTCACTAAATAGGACTATGAACTCTGAATATTAAGCAACAAGAGAAATAATCTCAGAATATAATCAGAATGATCTAACAGGATTATTCTATCCACCTTTTTCTTCAACGCGGAAGTAAACCTATGGGCGAGACCTCAGGTTTATTAGCCTACAGGGAAATAACGAGAAGAATAACAACGTGTAAAACAGTTTGCACTACAAAGTGTGTTCATAATTAAGATAATACATTAAAATAATATGGTAAGACACACCAATTTGCAATATCAATCAGTAAAATGAACTGTTTTGTACAGTTAGAAATAACGACGCGATGGAAGCTAACGTTAGACCCATAAAATTTACAAATGGCTCATTTTTAGGGGAAGAAAAAGGTGGATAGAGAAATCCCATCATGGGCAACCATTCTTACAGAATTACAGTTTTATGTCACATTTCAATTGTATTGTTCAGCTTCATAAACTGACAGATTTATAACTAAAATAACGTATTAAAGAGGAAATATTACCTTTTTCGGGATTAGTGGGCATCTCGACATCTGCGAAGTCTGTAGGCCTATTTTATTTATTTATTTTATTTTTAGAAAAAAATCTTTTATCTTTATTTAAAGCGAGACAGATTTTAGGATACCAAGGAAATACGTTTTTTTTTTTGTCAAAACCCGCATTTGGGTGCAAAAAATGGCTTTAATTTTGGGCCATTGTAAGATTCATTAAATTAATAAACATAATCACGATTCCATACTTCATGGTCGGGTGCGATTTTTGGAAGATACATACATTTTTGTACATACCTAAGAGTTTAATACAGCCTACTCTTTTCAGTTGTTTCAATGACAACAAAAGTAAGATTTATTTATTTATCTATTTTCACCCGCTGCGTTGGCTTGAGGCGGTAACCATAGCAACGGAACGTTAGATACCACGGTGAAAAAATAAATGTATTCTAGTGACTTTCCTTTGACACCTAGGCCACATCCACACGAAGCCAGAGCTACAAAAATAAATAAAAATAAAATAAAAAATTAAAATTAGTAGAGGTGGGACAAAATATCGATATATCGTCGTCATACGTTACGTGAATCGATACACTGGTCCAAATATCGATGTTTTAATTAATACAATAAGGCGCTCTAACGTTAAATAGATTTTTCTGCTCCCAGCGTCTAAAAATTGCGCCAACAAAAACAGCTACAAAATTATAATAAAATTTTAAAAATCGAGAACAGTTTATAGTATAATTCACGCTCTGCTCTTTAGAAGATCAATCATGTATCGATAATTAAAAATAGTTTTGTGCAGCATATTTTTTTACTTTGTAAAGTAACTGCAAAATGAACAGAAGTCTCGATTTGCAAAGCTTACCCCTGAAAATAACTTAATTACTGGAATAATATATATATAAAACCAGGGTTTAAACTGGGAACATAGACTCCAGGGCTCGACATTAACGCTTCATTAACGGCAGACAAGTAACATGATTAAAACATCAATAACCAAAAATAACTATGTAAACACCAAAATGCAAGTACTATTCTGATTTTATTACATTTAGGGTAATACAATTTAGTGTTGTATAGTGGATATAGCTACTGTATATAATGCATCTATTGACAGTATAAGGTTGCGCTGCTGAGGCGAGGTTCACGCAGCTCTCGAGGAGAAATCAAAACACTAAGAAACTCGGCATACTGAGGTAAAAATTCATAATGGAAAGTTTTTATATTTAAAATACAGTTAGTTAGGCAACATCACTCAACGTTTTCACCATCACGACTGTTTAATAGTTACAAATACAAATAATATTAGGTCACTTACATTTTTGGCGAAACCACAGCGCATCTCAGAGCAACTATCCGATTCATTGCTGAACGAATCGGTTGAGTCAAAGTTTCATTAGCTCATGCATAAACATCTGATGAATCTGCCGTTTGAAGGAATCGTTTGAATGAACGACTCAATAACTCACTCATTAAACGGCTCACTACTGGCACCTACTGGCGTTTTAATTTCGTTGAAAAGTATAATTTCCACCATCATTTCTTGTTTGTATATTACATTTTTTTTTAAAGAATCTCATAGTTTAATGTAGTTGTATTTTTTCAGTGTAAATTGTTTAATTTCATAACGTATAGATAATAACAATCACATTATTATAATTGAATTTATAGATCAAATGTAAGCATTTGAAATGAAAGTTAATGAGATTAGTGGAAAAATACCCTTGGATGAAATATAAAAAAACATGCAGATTTATAGCCTATGTCACAGCTGATAGAAAACCGATGAGAATATTGCATTAGAATAAATCATGTTTGCAAAACACACACACACACACACACACACACACACACACACACACACACACACACACACACACACACACACACACACACACACACACACACACACACACACACACACACGTTTGTATTTCTATACTTGTGAGGACTTTCATAGGCATAATGGATTTTATACAGTACACACTGTATGTGCTATTGCCCTACACCAACCCTACCCCTAAACCTACCCCTTACAGAAACCTTTTTGCATTTTTACATTTTGAGATAAACTTCATTCAGTATTTTTAATCATTTATTTGCCAAAGTCAAAAATGTTAGGTTTTACTATCCTTGTGGGGACATCTGGTCCTCACTCTGTGGGTCTTACAAGAACACACACACACACACACACACACACACACACACACACACACACACACACACACACACACACACACACACACACCACACACACTATTATTTATATATATATTTATATATATATATATATATATATCCATTGTCCTCATTTGTAAGTCACTTTTGGTTAAAAGTGTCTGCTAAATTGTTAAATTACTAAATGTAAATATATATATAAATATATATATAACACATAACAAATCTCAATGTTGATGGCGGAACTCAAACGCGTTTGTCGGTTTATAGTCGGACTATTATTAATGTAACACCGAGAGTTTCGCATGTGTTTCCTAGTGGATTTTTTTGCTCAATTCAAACACTGTACGTAGGTACATTTCACATTCTTTTGTCATTTCTTTTTTCATTCCTCAGTTTTCAGTGATTGTTGTGCTTGATGTCGGGACGCCACGGAAAACCGAGTCAACTTAAGTGACTTAAAATACAGCTACAGACTGTTTGACCATTTACTGTACATGTATGTGCAATTGTATTTTGCACCAAAAATTCATGGTACATAGTTAAACACATTAACTTTCACTGACATGATTTGACATCTGTTTGTAACTGTTCCAGACATTCACTCTCATAATAAAGCCTGTCCCTGGTATTATGCTGCCTAAACGTTCAGATTTTACATTTTAACGTGTCCATTCTTTTCTTTTGCATATTTCAAGCTCTTCATGTGGTCTCCCCTCCACTAGACTTTCAGAATGAAGCAAACCGAGCCACAAAAAGACAGAGAGGGCCTCTATCTGGAGGTGACCACTGTGAACGGAGCCGTGTGTCTTCCCCTGCACTCCTCTATCGTCCTCTTCCTCCTGTCCTACACAGAGTGCTCATCTTTCCACGTCTACCTGGTAACAGATCAAGCAGATGTCCTGCCGTCCCTGTCAGGTCTGGTGCCCGGGGGTCTGGCTGTCTCTGAAGTGAGGAGGGACGAGCTGCCAGGGCTGGTTAGGATGTGCCGTCTTCCGGCTGCGCTGGAGCCTGGCGCTTGCTTTTGCAGAGCCGGCCTTGCTGTCGTACTGAGACACATCATTCAGAGAGCATGCCAGCTGATGCCAGGCCGCAGGGATATAGTGTCACTCTTGGGCTTCAAGAATACCTGTCTCAAGGCTTGTGCCGAGGTGAGATTACAGATCTAAAACAACCGGAGGACAAGTGCTTAAAATCTCATTGAGTAGTCAAAAGCGTGAACTAATAGTGTAGCTGTAGGGTGACAAGCATGTTGACATGTTTTGACAGCCGCAATCACTTAAATTTTGAAGTTCAGCATCGCAGAATCACACAGTCACATGTTTGAGCTCAGTGTTTGCAGCTATAAGGCATAACAGAGCAAAAACAAACTTGGGTTGCTATCCTGTTTGTTTTTTAGCTGTTTTAGAGCCTTGGGCTGTCAGTGGGACAGGTGTGATGTCCCAGGACACCTATTTCAGTCATGTCTGTCGAATATTAGCAACATTTCTGGTATGAAAATACCTTGAGGCGATTTTTTTATTAGCGTGTTTTTAAAGACATTTTCGGGAAGTTTTGTGTCAGTCAGCCTATGACAACTTCAAATATACGCCATGGGGCATATCGGATGATTTGGACAGCAAATAAGAACCAGAGAAACAAATATGCAGTTTTTGTATCTTTAAGGGAGTACAGTGTTGTTATTGTTAAATAAAACTATGTTAAGTTGAAGTAAATTGCAAAAACTCTAAAACCAAAATAAATTAAAGTTAAACAGAAATATTTAAGATATAAAAATACAAAAATATTAAGCATAAAAAAATTAAAAATTCAGTTTTACATCACAGGAATAAATTACATTTTAAAATATAATCATATAGAAGCTAGTTATTTTAATTTGTAAAAATATTTCACAATATTACTGTTTCACTGTACTTTTGATCAAATAAATTGATCAAAAGTAAACTGACTTTTTTTTTAAATCATAAAAGACCAGTGTAAATGAAAATCGAAAAATATAGAAAAAGTATTAAAAAAAATATAAAAGCTCGTTCAAAATATTTATAAATAAATGCTATAATAGTATGTAAATAATGCTAAAATAACACTGGTTGTTTAGTGTAGAGATGAACAATATATGTGAACCGATATTTGCATCTGCCATTATTGCATATTTAACTGTTTCTGCTTGTTTTAAGATTAATATCAATTATCCAGCTCTAATTTAAAGGATAGTTATCAATTATGGCAAAAAGGTAATCCTTTTTATGTGCTTTAATTATTTAAATGTATTAACAAAATAGTATCAGTTTGTAACATCAGACATTTATCAGTTATTGACCAGTTATGTCAATGATTTTCGGTATTAGCCACAATTTCAATATCAGTACATTCTTAGTTTGCTTAATCATGTGAAACTCTGGAACTTTACAAAGGCATGCCACAGTATCCGTTCATATAATTCATGGGTCGTACATATCACATTTATCGGTTATTAAGTGGTTTCTAACTGCCATTGCTTCTCAGGTGAGTCAGTGGACTAGACTGTGTGAGCTGGACATTCCCTCTGCAGTGGAGCAACACTTACGAAACCCTGAAGACCAGATGTGTCGACTTCCTGCTGCGATCCTGAACTTAGAACAGAGGTTAGGGGAGCCCGTCAAGGTCCACAATGATGACAAGATACGCCGACAGAAGCTACAACAGCAGAAGAAGGGCGATTCTCAACTAAAAGGCCCTAATACAGAGACGGAGAGTCATCCGAATGAATCGCATCCAGGTGTGGAGCTCAGTGCTGCTCTGGAGAAGCTCTCCACAGATGCAGTTCCTACTCCCTCCACCAGGGAGCGCTCTGACATCAGGAAAGTCAAGACCACAGATCTGCCAGAGCTGGAGCATGTGTTTGCAGAAGGGCTCTATTTCACTCTCACTGATGTTGTCCTGCTGCCCTGTGTCCATCAATACCTGGTAAAACAAACAAATCGAGAGCAGTTTTTATCTCATTACTCATAAATCACAATTCCTCACGAAGAGAGCCAGTCATTCATTCATTTTAGCTGTAGGCTCACAGGTGCTTTCAAGTTATATCAAACACAGACGTCTCTCGTGCCTCTTTGACTTCTTCAAGGTGATTCTCAAAGTCCTGCATTAAATGAGGCCGGTAGTTTCTATTGCAATTGAAATGGATCAGTGTTGCGTGGGACGGTGAATTAGATTGATGTCCCTGAACTCTTTCAGTCGAAGAGCTTGACGCAGTCTGACACCAGTGTTTGTTAGACTATTACTCTTGAGAAGCAGAAAATCTGTGGCAGTGGTTTTAATAAAGGCCTGTTCTATGAAGGTAAAATGGCGTCAAAAAGATTGGCATGCGCAGGGTAAGATTTGTGAAAGTGTACACGAGATAGCACGCGTAAATTAATTTTGCATGCGCAAGAAAAGAGTGGTAAAAGTGCAAATTGCATTTCATGCGTAAGAAAAAAAGATTTGCAGCCTTTTACTGTTTTTTGTAAGTAATTCATGTATTGTGAAACTGTAACTTCATGCTAAGGCAAAATAAATATGATCTGTATTCTTCTGACTTCCGCCCAAATACAGCCAAAAGTATTGCAAGCCGGTGCACAGCGAACTGCAAAACGGACTGACTGCGTAAAACCAATATGTGTGTGTAGAAAAAAAATCGTTGCAACTTTCTAAATGACTTCTTGCATAGAGCAAAATGTTCCCCAAATAACCGCTATGTACGTTTTTGCGCTCGCAGTTTTGGCACGATTCTCTCACTGAGTTCAGATTTGCAAGCGCGTGTGGAAGGCGGGACCTTCCTTCTTCTTTCAGCCAATCAAATGAGGCTTTCGCTGACTCTCGATTTACTCTTATCTGATTGGTTCAATAAACACTCCAGACGTGAGAAAACATCTTTATTTTAATTTGACTCTGCGTTATTCTTATTGCGGGGATGGTATTTTTAATGCACACATATAAATAAAAAAATAAAATAATAAAACAAAAAGCATGATCCTTAGAAGCCGTGTACCATTAGGCTGACTACCATGTGCTCATATACTGATTTTCAAGTTAGAGAGAACATTATTGGATTGGTTCGACATTGCATTGAAATTCAAGATTTTAGATAATCTGCCTACACCACTGAAATGATGTTAAACTTTACAATCAAAATGTTTAATAGCGATTTGTCTCTAGATTTGACTGTAAACACTGACACTTCAAACCTTTCAGTAGCATCAAGATTACAAACTAATATCATATGGTCTGCTGAAGAGGAGGAGGATGATTAGGATAAATAGAGTGAATACATTAACATAAATGTCATTTCCTAATATTAGCTCGAAATTCATAATGAATGCTACGTAGTCAGCCTAATGGTAGCCTACACAGCTTATAAAGGGTCATGGTTTTTTGTTTTATTATTTTATTTCATTGTATTATTAATTATTAATAGATTTTTTTATATGTATCTATTATACCATCCCCACAATAAGAATGACGCTGAGTCGAATTAAAATAAAGATGTGTTCTCACGTCTGAAGTGTTTATTGAACCAATCAGATAAGAGTAAATCGAGAGTCAGCGAGAGCCTCATTTGATTGGCTGAAAGAAGAAGGTCCCGCCTTTCACATGCACTTGCAAATCTGAAATCAGTGAGAGAATCGTGCCAAAACTGCAAGCGCAAAGACGCAGACGCATATAGCGGGTTATTTGGGGAACATTTTGCTCTATGCACGCAAGAAGTCATTTAGACAGTTGCAACGATTTTTTTTTTCTACACACACATATTGGTTTTAGGCGGTCAATCTGATTTGCAGTTCTTGATACGGTTGTTTTCGCTTGCAAAACACTGGGCACAGGCTTGCAATACTTTTGGCTGCATTTGGACGAAACAACAGTGCCAAAAGTGTAAGCGGAAAAATGAAAGTCAGAAGAATACAGATCATATTTATTTTGCCTTAGCATGAAGTTTCAGTTTCACAATAAATGATATACACTTACAAAAAAAAAAAAAAAAAACAGTAAAAGGCTGCAAACCTTTTTTTCTTACGCTTGAAATGCAATTTGCACTTTTACCACTCTTTTCTTGCGAATGCAAAATTAATTTACGCGTGCTATCTCATGTACACTTTCACAAATCCAACCCTGCGCATGAAAATCTTTTTGACGTCATTTTACCTTCATACTGTTCTCATCAAGAATGATAGCTATAAGGATAACTGCATTAGTGTCTACACCAACAGAAGATAACAGTTAGAATGTTATCATCTGTTGGTGGAGACACTAATAAAATAAAGCAGTAGACAGCATTACTGCAGTTATATATCTCCTGCCAAACAATAACAATATAACTAAGAAGTTTTAATCATTCTAATTCTACGAAAATAGTGAAGTCCACACCACAGCCATATTGGTAATGATACAGAGGAACAATATTGTTGGAATCACTTTCAAAACATTTTTTTTTCTCCAGCTGATGAAGTATGAAATCACTGACAGCCAATCAGAATCCTCCACTGCATACAGTTATTAGACTCATTTCTAACAGTACAACAGTTCTGGAAAAAATCCCATTTGTTTTCTTTTGATTTGAGTTTGAATGAAAACTTAAAAACCTTTAAAGTCAGACCTGCTGTGAGGTTATTGATCGATGGTATATGTTTTTTTTTTTTTTTTTTTTTAAGTTGTCAGACTCAGTTGTCTGGTGGAAACTACATTACCTAGGATTCTGCAGAGAAATCTTAACTAATCAGACACCCGAAAACAAGCAAATCATGCTAAAAGAACATTTTAGCATCCATCAACTCTGTCAGTTCCCCAATAAGCTTAAAAATGTAGTTTCCAGCCTATATATGCACAATCAACATCGGTAACACTTTTACTGTATTCTTATTACACGTTACATGTACTTATTACAGTAATAACAATAAATTATGCGTAATTACAAGCAACTAAACCTAAACCATCATCACAACTCTAACCATATACTCTGTGCTTAATTACACTGTAAAATAAATAGTGTAATCTCAACATCTTTAAACCAGTACTTTTATATTTATTTGTTTTTTTCGTTTTGTCACTTGCAGTGCTTCATGGGATTGTAGTTCTTTCCCTTGTTAAATCCGTTACACAGTTCACAGTCTTAAAGCGCCCCTGTTATAGATTTTTGAAAATTATCTTTCATGCAGTGTGTAACACAGCTCTAAGTGAATGAAAACATCCTGCAAAGTTTTAAATCTGAAAGTGCACCGTGTATAAAGTTATTGTCTCTCAAAAGAAAGAGACAACTCTGAATCATTAAAACAAGTCGTTTTTACAAAGAATCCCAAACAGTTTCATGTTGATGTCAACATGAAACATTAGCATATTGCCCGCCCACTTGTTGCGCCTGCAGACATAGGAAAACATGATTTTTGTGTTGGTCTGAATGAAAATGCAAATTCATTCTTTGCCACTAGGTGCCGCTTTTGGGGCGTTAAAAGCTCTCAAACACTGCTTTAAATGTAATCGACCAATCACTGCAGATTAGCATCAAGCAAAGGAGGGGTTTGGAAAAATGAATCGTTTGGGAGTTGTTGAGCAAATAAGTAAATAATATACTTATTAAATGTTTATTAATAAGTAAATAAATGCATATCATAAGAAAATGAAAGTGTTTTTTGACCATGTATGCATGTCAACCTGTTGTTGGGGACTCCCAAAACCAAAATATGAACCTTTCATTACCCATAATAGGGGCACTTTAAATAAAACCAACATACTATTTTCTTTATAAAACTATTAAGCTTATTCTAGACATAGACCTCCACACCACAGACGTACTTTGAAGTGATAGCTAGGGAGCAAAATATCATAGAGACTTTGTCCCTTCTGAAACCCTGTGGTGTGTCTTTGAGGTGAAGTCTGTGTGTGTGTGTGTCATCCATTTCTTTCTCCTCTCAGCATTGTTCATTCTCCTCCTGTCGTTCTCTCGCTCTTGGCTCTCTGTGGTCAGTGGCGCATCGGTGCCTCCTAGTTTCACACTCCGTCTAGCATGTCTCCCTCCTTCTGTCCTCCTCATCCTTTTCTCTCCGTCTTTCCTCTGCGGAGCGATGATAGGAGCGTCACAGCTCTGGAGCTGATCTCGGTTCAATGAGCACAACACTTTGATGGGTTACTTAAATCACAGCGCCTCGCTGTCAGTGTGCATTTTTTAATATGCATTCACGCTTTTTAGAAAACTCCACAGGAGCACAACATACACGCAGATCCTGCTGTCTCGTCCATTTGTCATAACAATTGTACATTGTTTCCTGAAATGTGACCTACTCTTAAACTTGTGAATGTTTTTTAGATCTTGATTTCAGTTTTTCAGAATCTCACAAAAATACATAGATAATAATTAATAATGAATTAATGTACATGTGCATGTGCATCTAAATGTAGAATTTTGCATTAAGAAAATGATGATCATATTTGGAACCGTTCTAAAGATTGTATGTTTTGTATTGCAGCTTTGCAAAAAATATTTTATTATTAATTTATTTATAAACAATTGTGTGTGTGTATATAATATATATTATGCTAAAGGTCGCATAAGGTCAGGTCAAAGTGTCTGCATAATTGTTGGTCCCAAATTTTTATCAATTTTACTGGTAGTCCCCTGTATGAAGAATTTTTGGATATAAAATGCCATAATTTACTTTATTTTGCAATCCTCACTAAATAAATGAACTATAGTGTCCTGCACCCACTAGTAAAAAAAAAAAATATCATAAATTATATCTGGTGTCTGAATAATTTTTGGTTTTATAATACATTACAATATAATATATGTCTTTGCGTTCCAGATCTCCCTCCAAAAGCACACCCCCTCCACCCTCTCCAATCTCCCCTTGCTGCTGAGATGGTACCAGCGTGTACAGGAGCTCCCCAGCGTACTGAGGGCCGCAAAGGATTGTGGGATGGCCCTCCTCAGTCTCAGCACGGTTGACCCTTGCCCTCCCCAGCTGGAGGCCCCACGACCCAGTGGAGCAGAGCAGGAAGGGCCAAAACTCAAGCAAGAGCCCTTCGTCGGGGGCCCGCGGCCAACTCTCACCAAACTGCAAGTAATTGAATTTCACTCACTTTCTTCTGCTCCTGCTCTCTTGCTCTCTTATTTTATTCTCCTCGTTCCTCTTTCCCTAACTCTTCCCGCTCACGGAAGGAGATTACACATGCCGCGCACAAGCGCTTCTCTTTGCCACTTCACTAAACCTGTCAGTGGCGAACTCACATAATCCCTAAACAGCGATCTGCTCTCAATACGTTCAGTGCTGTGCTCTCGTCCCTTTACGGGAGCCCTGTGTGCCACTGCGGGCCTGAACCATGATGATAAAGGATTTATGCACTCCAGCGAGGCAGAACAGCAGCCGTACTGACTCGCTCTTAACTGATGGGACTCCCAGCCACTTGATACTTTAAGGAGGCTGGTATTACGGGGCTGTCTGACTCCGACAAACGCTGCGATTTCTTTCAGCTGTGTGTCTGACGTTCATTAGTTGTGGTAAAGAATATGTGGAGGGTTATAACAGATAAACCTTAATGTATAATGAAATGCTTACATTTATCATGAAATGTTCTAATCCCGTAAATAAAAGAAAGCATTCATGAGATTCATTTAAAAAGAAATGAATGTGATCACATAACCTAATTTCATGCTTAAGCAGATCAAAAGAACATGAGAAACACAAATTCAGTGCACATTTGCTTATTTTTCTTCATAAAAATAAGATATTGAAGAAAATAAATATGAATTTTGTAGTTCTTCACACTTCTGTAAATCACAATAATTAATATCATCGCTATGTTCACAATTTGTATATGCCAAAAACTGTTGAACTGAATAGGCCTAGTTGTTTATTTTCCCACTAGATTTTTAAAATAACTTTCATGGGCACAGTGTATTTTTACAATATATACACTACTACTTGTATACACTACATTTTTTTCAGCAAAGTTTTTTAATTTTTTTTTTGTAAAGAATTTTGCATTGTTACAAAAAAAAATTCTGCAGCTGCTCAACTATTTAGTCGTTCAACCTCAATTAATAATAAATGTTTCTTGAGCAGCAAATCAGCATATCATAATGATTTCTGAAGCATCATGTGACACTGAAGACTGGAGTAATGATGCTGAAAATCAGCTTTGCATCACTGTAACAAATTACATTTTAAAATATATTCAAATAACAAACAGTTCTTTTAAATTTTAGTAATATTTTACTGTGTTAATCTTATTTTTCATCAAATAAATGCAGCCTTTCAAAAACATAAAAAACTTACCAACCTCAAACTTTTGAATAGTAGTACAACTAGATATTAAGTATTAAGATTTTTTATTTTTTTATTTTTTTTTGTTGAGAACGAATTGGCCTTGAAAATAAATGGCTCTCATGAGTCAAAATTCAAGTCTTCCTCGACTAAAAAGAGAACAATTAAATGAGTTTCATATTTTGGTTCATTCATTTTATTTTAAAAAGAAGTACCAGATTCATTTATCTTCATTGTCTTTAAGAAACCAGCACCCCACATGTTTTCATTTAATTAAAAGTGATGGATTATAACAAAACTGTGAAAGAAATGATTCTTTTCTCACAGTTCACCTGATTCTATTTTTCTTCTCTTCGCAAACAGAATTTTTCAAGCACGTTTGTCCTCAAAGGTGGGCTAACGTTTAACCATAAGTGTAAGATGGAGTTTGTTCTTAAACAAAGAAACCATAGTGATCGTATAGCAAGTCAGTCAAGCGTCTACACATCTGAAACATTTAACTATATTAACCAAGGTGCTTTCCTTTCTTGTGCAACAAGAAAAACTAATAGCACACCTGTTTTTGGCCATTTACCATGTTATATTCTTTGATCATGGTAAAAAATAAATTTACATCACACTTAAAAACGTATGCATATTATCTGCATTAAATAACAAAAAGTTCCAAGTGGCTTTTATTTTAAAGAAAGATATTAAAAGCTGTTGATTTAGTGCTTTAAAGTGGATCGGGGCCACTATATACAGTATCAAAATGCCTTGGTATTACCATCTGATAATGTTGCTTTATCATTGTACCGCCGGTATACGTTTTAAGGGCTGTTTTTACCCCTCTAACTTTGTACTACTTTGTGGTTTTCCCACCAATTTTACAACTTTGTAATGCAGCACTTTTAATGTTGTTGTTGTTTCTTTATGATGAATCACTTGCTGTAGTCATAGACCCCCATGTTTCCTCACCTTTCCAGATAATAATGCACCCATAAGGCTGTATTTCATGGAAAGCTCAGCTTGTGACATCATTACTGTGTCCTGACGAGTGCTCTCTTTTTCCCAGGAGGAACCGCTGATTCAGTCCATAACCTCCTGTGCAGTTTTCTGGCTGCTTATTCAATTTCCCACCAACTCCATAGCAGACCTGCTGATTTACCCAGCATCTAAACGGCCCACAAACTCCAACAACACTTCATCGGTGCAGAAATCTGCCGATAATGAGTAAAGAGCCCGCAGTGGTCTCATACACTTCTGCTGTACGACTCCCACAGGAGAGGCAAACAGAGTAACAATGCTGGGTCTCTTTTCTGTCTGCCCCAGACCACAATGCTGCAGTCGGGTCCCCAGCAGGTGATAAAAACACACAGCTGCCGTCGAGTTTTCAGGCCTGCTGCAGAACTTCACTTCCAGCTTTTCTTGTGTGTGTGTGTTTGGTGTTTGTCACCTCTGGCATTCAGCAACTATAAATCAGATATTTCCCGTCACGCTAGTGGATATCAATTTGGTGTGTGTGAATGAGTTGGAGCTCAGCAGGCTCTCTTAATGCATAGCAGTCCACTGGGATTTTCCAGGCTGCGTGCTTTCTGCTTTAGGTCTGCTCTGCAGCTGTTGCTGGTGGCTCATTGCTTTAGAGCAAATGACATTTTCATCCGCGAAGCCAAACCTTATGGCCAGCTTGGATTTGTAACGACAGAGCAGCAAACAGAGATGCACCATCACTAGCTACTGTTTAACAACCAGAACCAGACCTATTCTAAATCAGTAACCAAGAGAGCTCACAAGCTCCAAGAATTAATACGGTTTGTGAATTTAGGTGTGGCTAAAGGATGTCTTTAGGCATGGCATGCAGCAGATTAGCTACACTCTAAAAAGGCTGGGTTAAAAAATAACCCAACCTTAACCCAGCCGCTGGGTAACTATGGGACAGAACACGCGCTGGGTTGTTTTGACCCAAGTGTTGGGTTGAGCCATTTGACCCAGAATGCTGGGTTGTTTATTTAACCCAACCAGTGGGTCAGGTTAACTGTGTTGCTGGGTTAAACATTACCCAAACATTGGGTTATTTGTTGTCTCATTGCCTTGCTACGTTTATATTTACCAATATTACTAATAATAATAATAAATAACAATCACAAAAATCATAAAATTATTATTTTTCTGTAATACAATTACACAACACAAAAAAATGCAACTGTAAATATCAATTTAATGAGTTTTCACTTTTCTTTTTAAAAACATTTTTTGAATGGGTGCTATACTGTTACACATTACACCCAATCCCTACGGACACAAATAAAATGTTTTTTTGTAGATCAGTTTCTTTAAAAAACAAAACTTTGTAAACTAGGTACTGTAGACTCCTATTCTTTGTCAACATCGCAGCATCATACCACTATAAAATTGATTATTGCCACATGAGAATCAGTCCAAACATTGTGCCATTAAACCTAAGCCAAACAAAGAGACCTACAACAGACAGTACATGTGACAAAAAATTAAAACGTTACAAGTGGCCAGAAAAAACTGTTGCCCTCAAATACTTCACACATGAAGACTCATGTCCATCGATATGATATACTGCATGCTGGAGAAATTCCCAGGAAGGAAGATGTTAGTGTAGCTCACATCAAGCCCAAAAGAAGGACTTGAAAAAGATAAACAGCCTCAAGCAACAAGTCCGTTTCAACGGCATGGCCCAAAACAATGGTGAAGGTGTGGGATGTCGTCTCGTCACCAAGGCTCAAAATGTACAGGAATGCATCACCATGTTGGTCCCCACCTGTTAATTACACAACACTTAGCCTTGCAACATAACTTACATTTTTACAAGTTGTAACATTTAAGTTGACTTAAATAACGTTTAAGTGTATTTTATGGAAATCAGCCAAACCATCTGAGTTTTCCTGTGAACTGGGTCTGGTAAAGGTTGCTCAAACTAAATATTTATTGTGTTACTGATTTAGGTTTCTTTCTGCTTACTGGCACTTCTTGGTTGTCTACCTAAATTTCATCCAACCAACATGGCATAAATTATGGGGTATTTAAAGCCCCCAGTATATTATATAGTACTGTGCAAAAGTTTTAGGCCACTAGTATTTTAGCCAGCTAAATAAAAAAGTGGTTTTAAGTCAGTTATTTCTATCTTTTGCTGTAATGTGTCTGTAGGAAATATCAGTTTACATTTCCAAACATTCATTTTGCAATTAATTGTAATAATCCAGTGACATTTTTGTTTGATCTGATCTGGTCATCAGTCTGTCTGGAATGATATGAGGAAACAGAATAAACTGAGACAGACTAAATCCAGACCAACTGTGGCAACATCTCCAAAATGCTTCAAGAAACCTCCTGCAAAGCTCCTGAGAAACTCTGCTCAAGTGCACCGAGGGCAAAAGCTGCTTTAAATTTAAAGGATGATCACACCAAATATAGATTTAATTTAGTTAATAGAAGATAATTGATAAAGAAAATCTATTTATGACATTATTTTTGACAGCATCCTCATTTTACAGCATTTTTTCACAAGTGTCTAACACTTTTAACAGTACTGTAGGTTTGCAGGTAGGTTCTTGAAGTGTCTTGGAGATGTTGACACAGTTCTTTTGGATTTAGTTTGTCTCAGTTTCTTCATGTCACTCCAGACAGACTGGATGATGATCAGATCCGATCTGTGTGGAGCACTGGCTGTTGTCAGACATTCACTGGATTATGACAATTAATGACAAAATGAATGTTTGGAAATGTAAACTGATATTTCCTACAGACACACTACAGCAAAAGATAGAAATAACTGACTTAAAACCACTTTTAACTGTTGAAAATACTAGTGGCCTAAAACTTTTGCACAACAGGGTACAACGGGGCTAAAGGCGCCCCGGGATAAAAGGCACCTTTGATATTATTTTCATCTAAACCACTAGATGGCACAAAAACGTGGCGTAGCACTTTGCAAAACATTCGCTTTTCAACATGCACGTGTTTATTTGTCTGATCTTTGACGTGATCGCACGCAGCAGTGCAAAGTTGATTCTGTGCTTACTTGATCTTATATTTTATGTTTTTTAACATGTAGATTTAAGTAGCAAATGAGAATCGCTAAAAATAATGCATATATTTTGAGACAAAGGTCTTCTTTATGATTTTCAGTTTTGTTTAAGATAATTAAAGCAACAGTTTTTAAATAAAGAAAGAATATGTAAAGGTATGGTATTTATGGTAAAAAGCGCCGCTGCTGTTGGGGCTAAAGACACAGTAATTAACATGATAATTAATAGATCGCTGACTTTTCCATTTGTTCACATGACATGGTTAGATTCAGATGGTAAATATCATATATTATGTTGTTATAAATATCATACATATTATGTATGTATCCATATTAAAGATAATCACAATGTTTAAAATTAAACCATCATATTTAAAAACATGATATTTATCATATAATAAAATATAATATGTTGTTAGCCTACTACTGTAAATATATTTTCAATTATTATTGAATCTCCTTCAATACTTTCAGAATCTTTACTTATTAAAATGACTATTTCTGTATTTTAAAATATATTTTTTATATTAACATATTTTAATGACAGTAGGCCTATATTTAATGAACACTTTTTTTCTTTTTCTTTTTTAAATTAAGCAGAAAACAGAACAAACTTTGCTAAAGTGATTGTTTTTAACAAGTATTAACTTTAAAAACAACATTATTTTAGCTGAAGTATTTGTATCAATATCGTGAGCTCCGTGTGTGGGGTAAAAGGCCCCCTTTGTCACCTCATACATTTATAAGATTTTTAAACAAAATAAACAACTTGAATGATTTATTCACACAAAATCTGTTGCTCCATTAATGTTCAATACAACGTATATATTTTTTCAGCAATTATACATTTTAATTGCGCAGCGCAGTGAATACCACATTTTTTCTTAAAGGAACACTCCACTTTTTTTGGAAATAGGCTCATTCTCCAACTCCCCCAGAGTTAATAAGTTGAGTTTTACCGTTTTTGAATCCATTCAGCCGATCTCCGGGTCTGGCGATAGCACTTTTAGCATAGCTTAGCATAGATCATTGAATCCGATTAGACCAGTAGCATCACGTTCAAAAACGATCAAAGAGTTTCGATAGTTTTCCTATTTAAAACTTGACTCTTCTGTAGTTATATCGTGTACTAAGACCGGCGGAAAATGAAAAGTTATTTTCTAGGCTGATATGATTAAGAACTATACTCTTAGTCCGGCGTAATAATCAAGGAACTTTGCTGCCGTAACGCAGTGCGCAGTGATATTACGCAGCGCCTGAAAGTAGTCCCCAGCTATATTATAACTAGTTACCTAGCTGGGGACTACTTTCAGGCGCTGCGTAATATCACTGCGCCTGCCGCGGCCATGTTACGGCAGCAAAGTTCCTTGATTATTACACCGGAATGAGAGTATAGTTCCTAACCATATCAGCCTAGAAAATCGCAACTTTTCATTTTCCGCCGGTCTTAGTACACGATATAACTACAGAAGAGTCAAGTTTTAAATAGGAAAACTATCGAAACTCTTTGATCGGTTTTTGAACGCGATGCTACTGGTCTAATCGGATTCAATGATTTATGCTAAGCTATGCTAAAAGTGCTATCACCAGATCCGGAGACCGGCTGAATGGATTCAAAAACGGTAAAACTCAACTTATTAACTCTGGGGGAGTTGGAGAATGAGCCTATTTCCAAAAAAAGTGGAGTGTTCCTTTAAGGTGGGCCTTTAGCCCCGTTGTACCCTACTGTGTATAGAGTATAAAAAGTAAAAGAAACTTACAGGTTGTACGTCAGATGAATGACTTCCAGGATTCTGGTTGTGGGTCTGAAGACCTTTCCTCCGTTCTTGTATATTGATTGGAGAAGCAGAGTGGGCAGGACTTTGAAAGCACTCTCCCTTTCAGCATCTAAACCATAAGAATAATACAGTGCAAGCTGTGAAACTGATCTCACAATCAAAGATGTTAGTGATGTTCTGGCAGAGGTGCTGCTGCTGTGTACACTCACAGAAAACAATGTGCTCAAATGTTAAAGATGTGGGACAGCTCCTGTAATATCGCCTTGACTATCGACATCAGCTCTCAGCGATATCTCTGACTATCCTCAATACACTATACTATCGTCTATCTGCACAACCCCACTAACAATTTAACCATTTCAAATTTCTGTAAACGAAACCATAAAATCTAAATTATTTCTTACCATGCCAAGTTTTTCTAGAAGCCTGGGGAACTCCTTCAAGATTTCTGGGATGCTTGTAGACCCATTGCTGCGAATCCACCATTTCTCAAATTTTTTTGGAAGGCAAAACAAATTCTGTAAAATAAGGATGAAAAACTGGGTTAAAAGCTAGCAAAACCATACAGTATGCAAGACTGGAAATCCAGTGATATTCATCAATCTCAAATACAAATTGTTATTTCTAACAGTAACATAAAGAACACATTACATGCCCTGCTTCCCAATGTGCATCCTATCCACCCTATCTGCCCTAAATAGTATTGAAAATTACTACTATCACATAGAGTTTAGGATGGATAGTATGCACATTGGGACGCAGGCATAGCCTCTCTAACTTACTGTTAACCTGGATACACTTGTGTTCTGATTAAAGCAATAAAAGCATTCACTAAAACAGAGGAAGGACCTCAAACACCATGAGAGATTAAGTCTAACTTTAGACAACATTTTAAGTAAAATATTTAAGAATATTACATACCATTTAAGAATAATATTACATACCTGCAATATTGTGGTTTAACGTTAAGGGTAGCTAATGCAGCTAACGTTACCTGAGGAAAAAAAGAGCGCGAAAATAAGTTATTGTCGCAGACATTTACTCGAAAAAAAAAAGACCTTAAAAGATACATTTTAGTACGAAATGATCTAATTATGACAAAACATTACAAAGCCACACAGAAACGTTACACAGACAGTAAGTTAACTGAACTTACCCCTGTATTTCTGACCTAACGATAGTTCATATCTTTTCCATGAGGCGGTAAAATATAAAACTGCACACGCGCACGCACACACACGCACACACACACACACACACACACACACACACACATAACTTATAGCCTATATTTATAACTTTTATATAACGATAAAGAGATTGCTGAGGCCTTTTTTGTCAACAAAAAATGTAGGCGGCTACTTCATTCACAGAATAACGCCAACTTTAACCCGCACAGCGACAAATCAAATACCACATTAACAGTGAAATCAGTGCTCTCACCACAGCTTATAAAAACAGAGGTAAATAATCATATTATCATATTAATTTACCTTATAATCCTGCTTGCTGCGAGTTGCTTGACCGTCTGACGACGAGACGAGTGAAGAACCCAGAAAATTCGATGAGGAGGAAAAATAAACAAACCGGTTGGGTCAAAATAACCCAACCCAGGTGTTCAGTGGTGAAAGAAGCCCTTGCAGTAATTTGACCCAGCACTAACAACCCAACTATGTGTTTACAGTACCTCAAACAACCCAGAATTATGACCCAGCACAATTAACCCAACAATGTGTTTACAGAAATAACCCAGCACTTTTAAGAGTGTATATTTGCGAATTATGTTGTGCATTTTAGCATGTCTGGAATCTTGTCTTGACCAATCAGAACCTGGGACTGGAACTCTCTATTTTATAATCTTGTTTTTGGACCATCTGGAATGATTTTTAATCATTTGCAAGATTCTTAAATGTTCATTGCAAAGTACAAATACATTAAAAATATGCCTACATTTTCAAGAAGAGAAATCTGTTTTTTTTTTTTTTTTTTTTTTTTTTTTTTTTTTTAAGAAATTGTATAATATGAGATAATGAGATAATGTTAGAAAGCAGTCCAGACTGGGTTTTTGTTTTTGTACATTGCTTTCCGTTTGATAAACGGCCATAGACTGTCTTTTTCTTTAGTCTGATTCTTTAGTCTTCTTTTACATCCTTTATTTTAACTACTCGTTTAATTACTTATTGTCTGTATGTTTTGTTAAACAAAAAAAAAAAAACGTTTCCTAGAGGGTTTAACACCAATCTCACTCTGTCTACATGTGTTTGTTTGGTAGTTCAGGTTAATTTCATTCTTAACTTGCCAGACTGGTGGAAATTTGTCATTGCTACTAAGAAAGTACCCTATAGAGTCCCCCCACACAACACCATATATTTACTTCTGTGTCTGTAGCATTGCATGTATTAGTATTTTGTTTACATCTCATATTCTCAATGTGGAATAATCAAAATAGCACACATTTTTTAACCATTCATGTAGGTCTCTTTGATGATTAAGTACCAACTAGGAAAAATGTAAAATCAATTATAGAACCTTCAATCTTTAAAGGAGTTCCTAAAGTGGGATGAACTGCTCCGTAACAGGTTCCTGATTTAATTACCACCTTGTCTCGGGTGTTCTGAGGAAGTGTGAAAAGTGGTCGGCTTTAGTAAAAAGCTGTTGCCTGGAGGCTTCTGTCAGTAGTCTATGGTTTAACCTGTGTTTATATGTTCTTTTGTCCTGCAGGAGAATGGGATAGACGCTGTTTATGCTGCTCACCCTTGCCCTTCATGGACAGTTGATTGGGAGAGCCTACCGGCAGCTGTCAACCCCACTGAAGGTAACCTTGTGTGTATTTTCCACAGGAGTGCAACACAACCCTTCACTCTTAACATGCCAGTTGCGATAAGCATCTTTTTGATTCATAAATAATATTGAAATATTTGTGTAGAACTATTTTGGTAGTTATGCAGCCGATACATTTAAACAAAACAAAAAATGTTTTATTGACACACAGAGAGGCATTTTCCCCTTTTTTTCTCATTTATTCCTTGTCTCTCTCTACTCTACGTGTCAATAAAACCTTGTTTTGTCTTATTTCCATCAGCCAATCTTATAAGGATGTTGAGAATTGTTTTCCTGCTTTTTTTTTTACATTTGAAATTGTAATCCACTATGCCTGACAGGTAATATACTTGTCAAAGAAATAACAGTATTGCTGCGCTTCCTTGGTTTCCTTGATTTCATTTTCAACTGTTGCTGCTTCACACAGTGCCTACAAAGGAACTGGCTTTGATATGATTTCAACAATTGATGTAGTGACAGATTTAATGTCTAGGATTGATGGGCATAGAATGAATAATCTAAAAACAGTTTTGCAGCATTTTTATCTCTTACATCTATGCATTGCTTTGTCTTTTTGAAAGAAAATGATTGCCATACCTGTAGAAATGTGTTTCTGAGCGGAGAATATTCACGCCTATCCTGTGTCATGTGCTCTGGGGTCTTAACTAGCTTGAACAGCAGGCAGCTGTTTTTTCACCAGGAATGAGCTAGATGCCAATCACCTCACCCAGACCATCAAGTGAGCTCTGTGGAGAGACAGAAATCCAGTTCGTTTAAAGAGTCTGGGAATAATCCTCATCGACCCACGCCCCTGAGAGCATAATTTACTTGAGTCAAAAGACTACATACAATTCTGGTTGGTAAGAAAGAAACAAAACAAAACAAAAAAACAAATACAAGGGATGTCAGAGTTTGTGCTTAAGAAAATTAGTTCTTAATTCCCTGCTTTTTGAGGCAAGATTTTGAAAAGATCTCAAATATGTATGGAGGGTAGACTTAAAAACTAAGACTTAAATTATTTTAAAAAATTATTTTATATATATATATATATATGTGTGTGTGTGTGTGTGTGTGTGTGTGTGTGTGTGTGTGTGTATGTATATATGTTTCATAAAATAAATATGAACTGAAATAAAACACCCCTTAAACTTATTTTATGTCAGCTAGGTGCCTAGCCATCATGTCTCATTTTAAATTTGAAGTGCTAGAATAACTAAAACAGAAATAAAAATGAATCAAAATATTAATTAAAAACTATAGGCTAATAATATATCAATGATACTAAAGTAACACTTATCCTCTCTTCTTGTTTTTTCTGCATATTAAAGAAATAGGTCAACCAAAAATGAAAAAAAAAAAAAAAACTGTATGGGTTCCTTTTTTTCATCCTCATAGATCACAAAAGGAGTTATTTATTGCAGATTACCTGAGCTGCTCTTTTCCATGTATAGAACTTTAATGGTGACCACAGCTATCAAACAAGATTATACTTATATTTTGGTTTGCTCCTTACACAAAGCTATCATATGCCTTCCGTAGACTTGCAATATAGTGCATGACATACAGTCATGGCCAAAAATATCGGCGCCCTTGGTAAATATGATCAAAGAAGGCTGTGAAAATTAATCTGCATTGTTAATCCTTTTGATCTTTTATTTAAGAAATTCACAAAAATCTGTCCTTTCATTGGATAATAAGAATTTAAAATGGGGGGAAATATCATTGTGAAATAAATGTTTTTCTCTAATACACGTTGGCCACAATTAACAGCACCCTTTTATTCAATACTTTTTGAAACCTCCATTTGCCAGTTTAACAGCTCTAAATGTTCTCCTATAATGCCTGATGAGGTTAGAGAACACCTGACAAGAGATCAGAGACCATTCCTTCATCCAGAATCACTCCAGACCCTTTAGATTCCCAGCTGGTTGGTGCTTCTCTTCAGTTCACCACTCATTTTCTACAGGGTTCAGGTCTGGGGGACTGGGAGGGCCATAGCAGAAGCTTGATTTTGTGCTCAGTGACCTATTTTTGTGTTGTTTTTGAGGTTTGTGTTTGGATTATTGTACGGTTAGAAGATCCAAACATGGCCCATTATAAGATTTCTAACAGGGTCAGTCACTTATTGATTTTTTATCTGTTGGTATTTGATAGAATCCATGATGCCATGCGTCTAAACAAGATGTCCAGGACCTCCAAGAGAAATATAGACCCACAACATCAAAAATACCGCAGTATATTTCATTGTACACATGGGGTACTTTTAATCCCTGTGTTCACCAAACCCATCTTTAGTGCTTGCTGCTAAAAATCAAATTTTTTAGTTTCATCTGACCATAGAAGCCAGTCCCATTTGAAGTTCTAGTCGTGTCTGATAACTGAATATGCTGGAGTTTGTTTTTGGATGAGCTCGGAGAAATTTTCCTGAAACCCTCCCAAACAACACGTCGTGATGTAGGTGCTGTTTGACTTTTTTTTTTTTTTTTTTTTAAGGTTTTCTGACCCCGAGACTCAACTATTTTCTACAATTCTCCAGCTGTGGTCCTTGGAGATTCTTTAGCCACTCAAGCTCTCCTTCTCACCGTGCATTAGGACGATATAGACACACCTCCTCTTCCAGACAGTTTTGTAACATTTTATGTTGATTGGAAATTCTTAATTATTGCCCTGATGGTGGAAATGGGAATTTTCACTGCTCTAGCTCATTTCTTAAAGCCACTTCACTAATTTTTGAAGCTCAATTATCTTTTGCTGCACATCAGAAATACAGGTGCTGGTCATATAATTAGAATATCATTAAAAAAGTTGATTTATTTCACTAATTCCATTCAAAAAGTGAAACTTGTATATTATATTCAGTCATTACACACAGACTGATATATTTCAAATGTTTATTTCTTTTAATTTTGATGATTAGAGCTTACAGCTTATGAAAGTCAAAAATCAGTATCTCAAAATATTAGAATATTACTTAAGACCAATACAAAGAAAGGATATTTAGAAATCTTGGCCAACTGAAAAGTATGAAAATGAAAAGTATGAGCATGTACAGCACTCAATACTTAGTTGGGGCTCCTTTTGCCTGAATTACTGCAGCAATGCGGCGTGGCATGGAGTCGATCAGTCTGTGGCACTGCTCAGGTGATATGAGAGCCCAGGTTGCTCTGATAGTGGCCTTCAGCTCTTCTGCATTGTTGGGTCTGGTGTCTCTCATCTTCCTCTTCACAATACCCCATAGATTCTCTATGAGGTTCAGGTCAGGCCAGTTTGCTGGCCAGTCAAGCACAGTAACACTATGGTCATTGAACCAGCTTTTGGTACCTTTGGCAGTGTGTGCAGGTGGCAAGTCCTGCTGGAAAATGAAATCAGCATCTCCATAAAGCTTGTCAACAGAAGGAAGCATGAAGTGCTCTAAAATTTCCTGGTAGATGGCTGTGTTGACTGGACTTCAGAAAACACAGTGGACCAACACCAGCAGATGACATGGCAGCCCAAATCATCACAGACTGTAGAAACTTCACACTGGACTTCAAGCAACATGGATTCTGTGCCTCTACACTCTTCCTCCAGACTCTGGGACCTTGATTTCCAAATGAAATGTAAAATTTACTTTCATCTGAAAAAAGGACTTTGGACCACTGAGCAACAGTCCAGTTATTTTTCTCCACAGGTTATTTTTCTCCCAGGTAAGATGCTTCTGACGTTGTTTCTGGTTCAGAAGTGGCTTGGTAGCCCTTTTCCTGAAGACGTCTGAGTGTGGTGACTCTTGATGCACTGACTCCAGCTTTAGTTCTCTCCTTGTGAAGCTCTCACAGGTGTTTGAATCGGCTTTGCTTGTCTGTATTCTCAAGCTTGCGGTCATCCCTGTTGCTTGTGCACCTTTTCCTACCTAAATTCTCAAATGTAAATATTCTAATATTTTGAGATACTGATTTTTGACTTTCATGAGCTGTAAGCTCTAATCATCAAAATTAAAAGAAATAAACATTTGAAATATATCAGTCTGTGTGTAATGAATGAATATAATATACAAGTTTCACTTTTTGAATAGAATTAGTGAAATAAATCAACTTTTTGATGATATTCTAATTATATGACCAGCACCTGTACATTCTTTGGTTTTTCTCATTGTGATGGATGATTAAGGGAATTTGGGCTTTGTTTTCCCTCCTATTTATATTTCTGTGAAACAGGAAGCCATGGCTGGATAATTTCATGTTCATAATCGCCCTGGAGTGCACAAAATTGTGAATATGAATGAGAATATACTTCAAAGATATTTTGCTCATACGAATTTCTAGGGGTGCCAATAATTGTGTCCAACATGTATTTGAGAAAAACATTTATTTCATAATGATATTTCCCTCCATTTTAAATTCTTATTATCCAATGAAAGGTTAGATTTTTGTGAATGTTTTAAATAAAAGATCAAAAGGATTAACAATGCAGATTAATTTTCACAGCCGCCTTTGATCATATTTACCAAGGGTGCCGATATTTTTGGCCATGACTCTATATGGACTACTGATGTTATTTTATTTTTTATTTTTTCCTTTTTGGTGTTTGACAGCCCCAAAATTGCATTGCATAGAAGATAGCAGCATGAACATTCTTCTCTTTTTGTTTTGTAATGAGTAAATAGAAATACAGGTTTGGAAATGGTTTAACTAGCGGTTTCTGAGTTTCTTTTAGCCCATTTGACATATATTCAGTGTATTGTACTGTAAGTCTGAAGTAACTGCTTTTTCCTGCGTAGGCCAGGATCAAAGGAGAGTTTCATGATTTTTACTTTCTCTCAAAATAATAACTGAATATATTCCACTTGCATTCTAAGTCTGCTTATTATATGATGATTTTATAGGAGATTTTTTTCTGCAGCGAACTTCTATTGCTTTGTTCACATTTGCACCAAACTCTGTTTCCGAGATGAACTCCCGAAAGAGTATAAATGATTGTCAGCAATGTACTGAGAAGAACAAATTCCCTGGACATTTTGATGGTCCATGAGTCATGTTGCCTCTGCTGCTGATTTTCTAGTGTTTTAATGCAGGGCCCTTCAGAGAAAACAGTTCTGAGAACAAGACACACTCTGAACATAGGCACTTAGGTGAACCCCCACATGCAAAAGTATGTCGCTTTTATTTGGTACCTTCTTTTCCTTTACTATAGTAGCTCTGTCTGTCAGCACACGCCCACATATGCCTCCCTCTAATGTCTTTTCAAGTGCTGAATTCATGAGCGGTAACAGAGAGAAGGTGTAAGAACAGAGAGGCCTGTATGTCCTGCTGTTTGTTACGAATCCTCTATCACTACAGTGCTCCACTAATCGCTGCTGTTGTCTTTTAACAGTCAGCTAACCTGTGGAGTGAAGACAAGCTCCATTGTTATGGGATTGTCATCGTCGGCAACTGTTGGAGAAAGTGTTTCAGCAGTCTGCCTGTGCCGCCCAGAGCTCTGACTTGCTGTATCTTAACTTTAAAACCAGATTACTCAAGCAGACATTTAGATGTGCAGTCAGCAGATCCTGCCTTCCCACACAAAGGAAAACATGGTCTCTTGATGTTTCAGTGCTAGTCAGTAGAGCTCCTAACTAGAAGATATTGTAGGAGTGCCTCAAGGCACCGTTTTAGGCCCCTTCACATTGTCGGACTACACATTATCCTTGCGTGATTTTCCCATTATGCGTGTTATGATGATAACACCATGTTCTCATAGAACATTCAGAGTGCTTCTCTTGTAATATTTTTACCCGCAATTAGTTGTTTCAGGGTGTGTTAGTTTCAATGTGTGCGTCATTGGATAAGATGTTGGTGCGTGGGCATGTCTATAGAGGAGCTGTCGTATGGACAAGATTACAGAGTCCTGTTTCATTTGAGAGATTGGCTTCAGCACTGGAGTTTTTGGAAATTTGACACGCTCCATTCCCAAAAAGGCAGCGAATGAATTTTATTTATTGACCATTTTCTTTGGGAGCCATTTTAGCTAAATATTTAGACGTTTGTGAGACTACCGCAACTACCACCCACATTTTGCAAGCCACCTCCGGAGTGCTGATAAATATTGTTTTAAATTGAGGGCAGTCTGTGGGAGGATTGCATCGCCAGGGTGTCTATTATGCAGTTTGTCGAGAGCAGGAGAGAGAACTAGTCGCTGTCACCACTACAGAGCAGAGAGAAGCCCCGGGGGCCACCTGGGAAACGTGGTTGGTGGTGGTGCCTTGAATGTGAATTCATTTCCACTGTCAACACCAGCCCTGTTGAGCATTAAGACACTCAGTGTGTTTATGTGGGAAGGGGCCGTTTACATGGGAGGTGCATTCCGCATGCGTCTGCCTGTTTTGGCAGCTACTTGTCTGAAATGCTTCACCTCTAGACAGTTTATAGCCATAGAGGAGGGAAGGTCAAATGAAAGCCTCCAGAACCTTCAAAGAAGCATTATTGCTCAGTCACATGACTGAATGACTTATAAATGACTTCTAAACCCTCAAAGACATGCTGTTTCATCTTAAGGAGCTAGACTTTGACAGTTGGCAGACGTTCGGTCAGTACTGGTTTTTAGACAAGAAGAGACCTTCTTGGCTGATTTATAAAAGTGATCAGCACAGTACGAGGCTGGCATGCAACCCTGTAGCAACCTTGCAGATGTGACTTTGTTTCTTGGTGACTCAAAATAACCTATGCACCCTGAAACCTGGAAACTGTAGAAGCTCGTTAGTTAGATTTTAATCTGTTCTTGACATTTTTTGTGTGCATTTTGCATCAGGCGGTCTGTGGCAGTGCAGTCTGAGGCAGAGATTACATGCTGCTTTGCCCATTGTTGCTCACTTTAGTGGCTTGCCTGTATTAACACATTTAGAAGCATTGTGAAGAATTACTGTAGCTTGACTTATACCTGAATTAGTCAGTGTTGGTGCTCCCACTTCTCAAAGCACCATTCAGAGTTGAATTGAAAATACCTTTTAAATTCCACTTCAGCTCTTAAATTTAAAATTACAAACATGATGTGGATTTCCAGTTTGAATATCAGAATGTAGAATTAAAATAAATTGAAACTTGTATAACTAATTTTTAACTTTGAATGTTTGCTTGAAAAAAACTTTTTTTAAAGTTTCGAAAATGGATTTAAAAGTCTTTTTATGTATACAGTATATTTGATATATTTGGGATGAGCCTACAGGTATATTAATTTGTATTTTGTTTAAATATTTCATCATATTTAATAAAAATTAACTTAATTTTTGCATCAGGGTGTAAGAACACTTCATTTCCCAGAATGCATAACATTTATTAATAATTGCATTTCAGAAGGTTCTTCCTCCTGTCATTCCAATTCAACTTTGTGTGGATTGTGGCCAATTCAATTCAAATTCACACTCCTGGAAAGTGAGCCAAATCTTTGATTCTGAAAATTATCTGTATTCACCAGATAATTGAAGAAGTAGGTCCCACTTTTTCCCCCATGCATGTGCCAGCTACAAATGGCACTTACCCTTCCAGGAGCCGATTTTTCGTTCAGTTTGATTAATTGAGCCTCCATTTCTTCAGTTAGATTGGTTCAGTTAATCAATACCAATTAAATGTTGCTGTCAAAGCTGGCTTGCAGTTTTGTTGGTCCCAACTGGAGATTCATCAGCACTTTTTCAACTTGGTAGCGATTTCAATATAGGCCACACTCCTGAGAGCTTTAAATGAGTTTCACTAATTGATGAAAGGTTTGAGTCATGAATTTGAGTGCAATACAGCAGTCTTTTTATTTTCAAAATGCCATCTAATGAATATTAATCTATGTCAATTTCTTAACCTGATAATGTGATTTTTTTTTTCTTGTTATGTGAAGAAGGATTTGTTTGTTTTTTATATATATATTTATATATATATATATATATATTTATAAATATATTATTTGTATATATATTTATAAATATATATTTATATATATATATATTTATAAATATATTATTTTTATATATATATTTATAAATATCTATCCTTATGCAGTGCTTTGGTGCCAACAGTTGATGGTTAATTTAATTTATGCTGGTGTTATAATTTACAGCCTGGTTACAGTGTGAAACAAGCATCTCTTTTGCTCTCTTCTCAGCCTTTAGATCCTCCTTGTTAATTTTCATGCTGTGTTATTCTATTGTTATCCTGAATAATACATTGGATCAGACCACAAAGAACCATAAATTACAAGTGTTATTTGCATTTTTTTCTTTTTTTTTTCACCCTGCTCATGTCTTGCTCTTCTGCGTTTTCTCTGTATCTTCTTTTCTTCCCTTTCAGATTCTCATTTCATACGCAGTGTCTGTAGTTAGCCATCATCCTTCAGATGCTGACCTCATCCTGTAACTCCTGTCTAGCTGTCAAATTTATTTTTTCCCTGAATGTCCACTTGGGCATACTGGATTTCTGCTCTCAAATGTCTGGCTTTCAAGGTTTTTTATTTTCTATTTTTTTAAATATACCATTTGAGCTGAAGACTCAATAAAACAGAGTTTACTTTTGGATTCAGTCAAGTCTGTTTACAAGAACACCAGTAGTCACATTCAAAACTCTTGCTTTTCTCCGCTAAAGATGCTCGTGCTAAACTGCAAAAAAGCACCTAATTATCACCTATTCCTTTTAAGGGGCTGTGAAGAGTCTTCTTGAGACCTGTTTGGGTTATTGATCTATGGTGTGGAGAGAGTTATTTGGTCTTAGCAATTTGAGAGCAGTGTTGTTCAGCTCTTCAAAAAAAGCTGCTTGTTGAGTTTTAGCCAAATTTGTGTCTTTTTTTCGTATGCTAAGCCTTTAGCTGCTGACATTTCGTGAGTGGTGTGATACAGGCCTCATTATGTTTAAAAGCATGACGAAAATCCAGTGCCAGCATCCTTGTTTACCAAGCACTGTTGCTGAATTGACAATATCAGAATCTTCCACTTTTCCTTTCTTCCTGACAAAAATCTTCTTTGCAAGCCAAGTGATGACTGCTATAATCTTTCTGAGGGCCGTTTTTTGTTTTATATACCGCTGCTTGAATTTATCTTAGGTATTTCCAGTTGCATTACGGTTAGTGAGTTGCACACCTTTTTTTTTTAGCCTACACCACAATGCAGGTGCAAAAAGATAGATATAGGTCATTCTTGGAATGTGCTGAGTGTATTTGCTGTCTTCAGGTGTGACAGCTATTTCCTGGAGTTCAAACATCCGTCAACGTCAGTTCAGGGAGCCAGTGCTTCACTTGAAGTTCTCCGTTGAATGATAACATGATGTTAAAGGCAAGATAGATGCCTCACTTTTGGTTCCTCTAGGGTTTTTTTTCCCTATATCACACCTTGAACAAAACTTTGTACCAAAGTAAGCAAGAGTCCTCATGATGGAGTTTATGGGATGAAACAGAAGCGTAAACGCATCTAGTGCATTTACTTCTGCACCTTTCGTAGGTGTCTCATCACATCTGACAGGCACGTCTTCATAGGGCGGTCAGCACCCGACACGTCTGTTTTTACAACACCCTCACAACTCGAGTGTGAATTTGAAACTCTCTGGTATGGTGGAGATGTGTTAGACAAACAGAACAACTATTGTGCACATCGCCATGGAACAATGTAATCTCTGACGTGTTGTTAGAAGGTGGTGTAAGGGTGGTGTTTGGTTTCAGAGGCTGTATTTACATTTTTCCAGACTAGGCATGTGTATGTTTTGGCGGTGTCTTTGTCTAACATGAGCCCACATACTGAAGGTACGCATGAGGACATAGTTGTTATCATAGCAGTGTTGGATTGGGTGTTAAATACAGATTATTTCCTGGGGAAGTAGTGTAGTATGTGTTGATGTATAGGGGTGCATGGGTGTTCCCAACTAAATGGCTTTGCCATAACACCTAGTGTGTCTGAAACTTAGCTTTTAAAGTACTTCTACTTAAGCTGACAATTTATTTATTTAGTTTGGAATAGCAAGATTTAATAAAAGTCCTATGATTGCACCACTGAATGTTGAGTCTTTAGTTTAATGCAGTTAATGTGATGTTTTTTAGGCATTTTGTAATGAAAAATGACACGTTTTGTTTTTTAAGGAAATTTTTCAAGAATTAGTTCAAAAGACCCCCTTTTTTTCAATTAATCAGTGTTTTTGAAAATTGAGTGCCGTTCATGTCTGTAGATGTACATTAGAGATAGTTATGTTATGATCTTAACTTTTCATCTGAAAATCAGCATTTGAGAGATTTATACCTAATCACTCTGAATGGTTTTGAGGTTAAATGAGCTCATTTCTTTGTCATTGGATAATAGTGATCCACAAATGTTGCATATTAAACGTGTTTTCTCTATATTCTAATGGCAGATTTGTAGATGCAGTAATTCTTTTAGATGTTTAGGGTAACGAATGTTGTCCACTTTATTTTGAAGTGGAAAATTTAAGTTAGACCATTCAGGTAAGATGGGCCCCTAAGAATTTGGGCGGATGTTGTTGCTGGTGCCTTTAACACTTAACTATTATTATTTAATAAATTCAAAATTCTTCATTATTCATCATGATCCATAGGCCAGTTGAGTAAAATCATTCAATCTAAATTCATTGTTTGTTGCTACTATATGATCAGACTGGGATTCTGTGGTTTGAATTGTCTGTCACTCAATTACTAGTAAATTCATAAGAGGAACATATTTCCTTTCACCGTGAAAGCTGCCTTGGATAAAATGTAACTGTATTATTCCAGCTGACATGACAAATGTAGGGGAAGTTCTGCAATAATTTCTACAACTTTCATCATTGCAACTGAAAAGCCTTGGTCAAAAGCTTGCTGTAGAACAATTTTGGGGGGAAGTGAGATTTTGAGCCACAGCGCTATCAGTAAAGAGTCCCATGTGGCTCGCAAGCCGCAGGTTGAGTACCTAGGCTCTAGCATCTATAAAGATTCTCTGTTTTCTTTCTCAGATGGAGATCATTTCCCAGGCCTCTCTTAAATCCTGACTTAAAGCCGGGCTTCTCTGCACCGTGCTCATCTTTCTGTAAGAGTAAAACATTTCTAGATCAGATGGTTCCTGTCAGAACTGGAATTATTCTGCCTGAAAGGGCATAAATCCCAGCAGGCTTTTGATCATTCCTGCTTCTGCATCTATCTACCCACGTGGGTCACTATTTTGGGCGTTTTTGTCAAACTAGAATCCGGTCCTTGTCTTGACAGTTCAGTTGTGCGCAGTCTTCTGGAGAGAATGAAGGGTTGCTCAAATCACATCGTATTTTCTTTCCGCACTGCTTAATGGCTGTTCTGCCTGTTTTTTTTTTGGTTCACTAATAAACCGAATCTCTATCTGACAGCAGTCTGTCTGGAGATAGGTCTCCTTTTTCTAGCTCGCCGTCACTCTTTTCCTCAATGTCTTTGAAAGAATGGGAAGTGCACATCCATCAAAACCAAGGAGGTCCATAATAGCTGGTGAAAGCTGACGTTGGACCCGTAGAAGTATGCGATGTGACCTTTCCAAGCAACTATCCTAAGCAGAGACGTCAAAAACTGCAGACAAGGAAAGACATTTTCATTTTCAGAACCTTTAATAACAAATTGGGCACTTGAAAACATCTACTGTAATGCAAGGAATGGTTTATATGTTGTTTGCTAAAATCATACTAACCTGATGTCTTGATCTTACCCCATTCCTGTGCTGCTTTATTGCTTATTTACTGTGAAACAGCCAAGTGGCGGCTTCCCCCTTTTCACGCCATGTTCTTGTAAGAGCAGATTGTGTTGGGGAAAAAAAAGAAAATTTTCTCCAATTGCCCAAGAGCAATTTGAGGTTGAGTTTTGCAGTTATTTTGGCTCTCTTCAGAAACTCTGGAGTGATTTTGTTTTCCCTCAGAGCAGCAGTCAGGGAGCATCATGTTAGGATGTGAAACACTTTCTTTACAAAACCACCTATGAAGAATCGGAACGAAGAGCATCAACAATGTCTGATCTTGATCAGCAGAGTCCTTCCTTCTGAAGAGTTCCCTGCTGAAGGTTAAATTGGCATATAAGTGAAAACTTTGTTTTCAGTTCTGTAAGAATTTTATCTCTTCTCTGTGCACAGGCTTACGTTTTTACGGTGCCTCTGCCTGTAAATTTGCGATGAACAATGTTTGCAGTTTTAGATGGTCAGCATAGTCAGGTGCGTTTTATGAGTCCACCCTTCCTTGTAACTGCATTTGGAATTGACTGTCAAAGCTTTATGGCTTTGTAAATCTCTCAGTATGTCATATGTGGCTAACAAACCTGAACATTTTCATTTCTGAGAGAATTTTAGATGCCAGCACTCAAACTTAAACCAAATCAAATACCAAATACTTACCGTAGAATGACCCAAAAATGGGTTGGCTTTTAGAAGATGTAGATTTCTTAGTGCAATAACAGAAAAATTAACTAATTTAATAAATATGAATTATATCAATTTATTACATGACTTTATGGCAGTGGTTCCCAACTTTTTTGACACCAAAGCCACCTTTATGTTTAGTATTTCTGTAATCACAAAGCTATTAGTATTCAAACTTTTTTTTATGTACAGAAACTAGGACTAGTACTATATTAAAAACAATGAAATAAAGTTATTTCAAATAATTAAATTATGTAATTATAGAAGTTCCAATAACTGAATAATATCAGAACCTTTTTTATTTTATTGCTAATTTTTAAACTCACGGACAGTTTCAGCATCAGTTTCCACATGATAAAATATTTTAGAACTTGACATAACGACATAATTCCAAAATAAGTAATAGAGGTAACAAATAAAAGTAAGAATTATGATGTCAGTTTTTATCTTTTCATCATTTTTTTAATCTGTTTTACCTAATTTTGAAACACATTTTGTCTCATTTGAAAGAAGTAATTTAAAGAGATCCCTCTTAGTATTAAAGGGATAGCTCACCCCAAAATGAAAATTCTGTCATTAATTAATCACCCTCATGTCGTTCCAAACCCGTAAGTCCTTCGTTCATCTTCGGAACACAAATTAAGATATTTTTGATGAAATCGGAGAGCTCCATAGACAGCAACGCAACTGAAATGTTTCCAGGTCCAGAAACGTAGTAAATACATCGGTAAAACAGTTCATGTGACATCAGTGGCTCAACTTCAGTTTTGTGACACTATGAGAATACTTTTTCTTTTTTTCTTTTTGTTTTGTGCAAAGAAAACAAAATAACATAATTTACTCAACCATTCTTCTTCCCCGAGTTATGTCGTCCACCATTTTAGAGGGTATCACAACGCATATGCACGCTTTCCCCTAAGTATAAACAATGCTTAATACGCAGATTACGTTCAGGCTCGCGCTTTCCCCCCGAAAGTAAACAACGCTGATTACGTGAAATACGTTCTTAGGTACTCTCCAAAATGGCAGAAGACGTAACTTGGGGAGAAGAATGGTTAAATTGTTATTTTTGTTCTCTTTGCGCAAAAAAAAAAGGTATTCTCGTAGCGTCGCAAAACTGAAGTTGAGCCACTGATGTCACATGGACTGTTTTACCGATGTATTTACTACGTTTCTGGACCTGGAAACATTTCAGTTGTGTTGCTGTCTATGGAGCATCAGATAGCTTCAGATAGCATCTTAATTTGGGTTCCGAACATGAACGAAGGTCTTACAGGTTTGAAACGAAATGAGGGTGAGTAATTAATGACAGAATTTTCATTTTGGGGTGAACTAACCCTTTAAACGTTGGTTGTTTTAGGCACAATTGGGTCCATCTTGCTTTGTCTGAGAGCTTCAAGAATGTTCTGGAACTCAAGTTTCAACAAAGGCATCCCTGTTTACATTGTGATCTCTGAGATATTGTCGTCCGAGGCACAAAAGATCGCTGATGGATGCCTGATAAGAGACCTTCAGCTTATAGAGCGAGGAGTTTTGAATAGATTTGCTCAGCAGGACCAGACTTTGCTCACTTATCCTTTGGGCTTTTCGTGCAGGTTTCCCTCTGTTTGTTTTATTGCTGAGGTTTTTGTGTAAATTCTGTGCCTCTGTGAGGACAGGCTGACCTGTGGCGGTTCCACTGGGGGACGATCTGAAGTGTTTTGGAGGGAAAACAAAAGCAGACACCTCACCCAGTGCTGTACGTGAGCAGAATAAACCCTGACTAATTGCTCGTTGTCACTGTGAGAATGAAGGTTCTGCATTCCTTTATTACCCTTTTTTTATTTCATTGCCCTTCCACAAAAAGCTGGTAAGTCAATAACGGGTTGCACTAATCAAGCTGCCATCTTTACTAATGAGTTTCCCTATATTGGTTAACCTCAGAGTCACTTCATGGAAGCGGCTCTGAGCTTCCGCTAACTTCCCCCACAGCCTTCCCACACAATCCACGTGGGCTCCCTGGGAACGTGAGCTCAGCCAGATGGGCTGCACCAGCGCCGCCGCTCATGCTTTATTATGGACGTGTTCGCCATACAGCTGTTGTTTTTCTCTCTCAGCAAATGTGTCTGTCTCCAAACGAGAGCTCAGGGCTAGGGAGAGATTGCCGACTGTGCCGCCTCGTCCCCACAGCTCTTTCAGTTTTCTCTGAACAATGTAATCGTGGAGGCACAGGCCTTTAGTTTGTCAGAAAACAGCCTTCCTGTCATACTTCATGTGTATGCTCTCTTTGAAATCGCTAAGAGGTCGTTAAAAGGCCGTTAGATGGTTCGGTTGAAAATGTCTCTGCATTCCTGGAAAATGACCTGCAGGCTGCGTAAGCATTCAATAACTAATGCTCATTTTTGTATCTCATTTTTTCTTTTTGTTTGGATTGACTTAAAGAATTGTGATATCTGTGGATATAGGCCTACATCTTCTCCTCCACTGTATGGTAGAGCCATTCTAGTTCACTAACAAAGAGTACATGAATAATATCATGGGTTACTACATAAACTATTGTTCAAACATAAGTTCTTTTTTTTATGTTCTTGACAGCCTCTTATGCCCACAAAAAGCATTTATTTGATCATAGAGTAAAAACAATAATATTGGTAATTATTATTCAAATTTTATTAGTTATCTATTTTTTTCTTTGAATTTTAAAATATAACTTATTCCTGTGCTGCAAAGCTGAATTTTCAGCATCAGTCTTCAGTGTCACATGATGCTTTTGAAGAATTAATGTGTCCTTGCAGCATAAAAGTATCTTTTTGTGCACGTTTTTTTTTTTTTTTTTTTTATAAAGGGGGCGAAAAAGGGCTGTTAAAAATTTATTTGTCTTTGAATCATTCATTCAAAAGATTAATTCAAAAACACTGATTCATCCAGTAATGAAACGAGTCAATCTTAAGTGGGTCATTGAATCATTTCATTCATAAATACCATGAGATTTTGTTTAGTTGCCTAATAGTTTTTTTCTTCAGAATTGTGAGAGGACTATAACCTGCATTAAAAAAAGTCTCAATTTATCCAGAATCGTGCAGCTCTATTTTGCACAAACAGCTCTTAATCGAGTCCAGTTTTTATAGTCGGCTGATTTTTGTTCATGGTATTCATCAGCAATTAAAATGTTTTGCAAAAAGAGACACACAATAAATATGTTTGATATATAAATGTTTGACTTAATTGTTTTGTAACCACATTGTAATTGAAACTGGGAATCAATAAGAATCGGAATTAATACAATTAAAATGATACCCAACCCTAGGAAATATATCTGTGAAGTACAGTATTGCCACTTTTTATTTTATTTTATTTTATTTTTTTTATTTTCCAAATACTTACTTTTTGACTATTTGAGTTTTCCAAAGTCACTTTGATCATATCAAAGGCTTCTTTTGCTTTCAGCAGATGCTTTCAGTATCATGGTTTGTGTTTTAGTGCAGATGTTTGTGTGGTTAATCTTTTAGACTTAATTTAACAGAGCCGCGTCATGATGTCTGTCTGGAGTGTCTCACATACACGCTGGATAATGCAAATATGCTTTCAGTCTCTTGTTTGCCTACTTTGAGAATTAACCTTGTATGCGATTGACCTAAATGTGTCAGTATTTGAGAAGTAGAAGTTTTTTTTTTTTTTTTTTTTTTTTTTAAGCTGTGAAGATCAGATGTCAAAAAAGCAATTAATACAAATTTGACCTGTTTCTAACCTCTTCATGGCTCTGTTACTTTCCATCTTGCAGCATTCCATCTTGAGCTCAGATTTCACCGTTTTGTGCCACTGCGTAGTATCCAGAACAACAAGAACAAAACATTTATTTCGTAAATGAGAAAAATGTTGGTTGAGCTCAAGTCTTTGAGGTTTGGCTCAATTGTTTGAGAAAGTACAAATCTGTATATTTAAGCAAAAAAGTGGCACATTTGCTTTTAATGGATTTATAATGACCGAGAAGCTAGAATGCGAGCAAAATGTTGCTTGTGTTCAAATCCTCTCAGTTCTTCAATGCTTTAAAGTTGTTACTACCTAATTACACTCCCTCATTAGTGTTTGTGTTCTCATTTGTATGTTACAGTGTTAACAGCATATACTGTGAAGAATAGAATGAAAAAGACACAAGAAAAACTCCACTAACTGAAAAAAAGTGCAGCAGCAGCACAAGTGATGCCTTAAGTTATAATACCGTGGTACTTTGAGGTGGACATGTGGCCCACCAATAAAGTTCTTGCTTTTTTATTTCAGGAAAGGTAGCTTTGGACCACATTTTCCCCTCCAACTGATTTGAGGACACAGACTTTGGCCTTTTATCTATTAACTCTGTATATTTTGTTCCAACTCCCAATTGCTCACCGAAGCTGTGACTGTGAATAGTTAGCAGAAAAACAACCTTGAGGATGTCCTCCTGAACAATTCTTGCTTAAATACCTTAATTCAGGCCTCTCCTCATCTCGCAAACACAGATGTAGCCACTTGAACACGCTATTCTGATCGTCCACTCGAGGGGCCTGTTTTCTTCTGCTATTGTGTCTTCCCCCTCCCCTGCTTACGCTCACACATTCACACTTTACAGCAGAAAGGAAGGAAATTGAGGTCTGGATTGCTGGAAAATATTCTCCTGTTGGCTTGCTGGCTGGAAGGCTATTGGAAGCTCTTATAAGCTGAGTTATGTTGAAAAGAGAGACGCTGTTTCTCATTTTCTCATCCTCTGTTCTGTCGGTTTTGAAAATGCTAGTTCAGTGGGAACATTGCACGTTGCAATAATTTGCTGTTCTGAATCACGCATCGATTCACTACTTTTTAAATGTTTGGGATCAGTAAGGTTTTTTATTTATTTATTTTTTTATTCAGCATGCGTGCATTAAACTGATCGAATGTTATGTAAGATTTCTATTTAAAATAAATGCTGTTCTTTTGAGCTTTCTGCTCATCAAAAAATACTGAAAAAGTTGTTGTGGTTTCCACAAAAATGTTAATTAGCACAACTGTTTTCAACACAGATAATAATAAGAGATGTTTCTTGAGCAAAAATCAGCATATTACAATGATTTCTGAAGGATCATTGAAGACTGGAGTATTAATACTAAAAAAATCAGCTTTGCATCACAGGAATAAATTACATTTTAAAATATATTCAAATAGAAAATAGTCATTTTAAATTGTAATACTATTTTGCAAATATTGCCTTTTTTACTGTATATTTAACCAAATAAATGTAGCCTTGGTGATGCTTTTTTCAAAAACATATAATTATTTTATTTTGATTCTTTAATTCTAGATTATGATATTATTATATTTTACAATATTGCATTGATGCAATCAGATTTTTCCTATTATATTATCTCCTACAGTTCAGTTAATGAAAACACGGGTCTCTTAAACCAGCATTGCAAGGTAGCTGATATAACCATCCCTAAAGATCAATACATTACTGTACATTATGGTGGTGGTTGTTGTTGTTGTTGTTAGAGTGACGTTATTCAGAGGTAGTAATTGAAGTACATAGGTGGCCACACTGAGAACAGTCAGTTTATTAAAACAGTCCGTTCCTTCATTAATTGAACTGTCGCATACTATATGAAAGGGCACATAAATAAACATGGATCTAAAGTGTAGTGAAAAAGCAATATCTTGAGGAAAAGAATTTCAATATTGATGTATGATTGTGTCAGTGCAGCTCTGATTGGACCTCATGATCTTTTCTGATTCGTTTCATCCTTTCTCTTCCCAACATATACACATCTTGCTTGCGTCTCGTCTCAATCATCTGTGTCTCCACTATCTCTCTCTCTCTCTGTTTGTCTCAAAGGACTGCAGGGGGTTGTGAACCAAACCTGGCTATCTCAGGTAAATTAAAAACTCTGCCTGATCAATATATCTCATTATTCTATGACCGTCTCTCTGCTTGGTTTCTCCTTTATCCCCTCAGCGCAAGAGTTCTCTGTCTGCAGAATACAGCTTTTGTAGGAGCTTGATCATTATGTATTTTGAGAGTCACATTTTGCTGTAGTGGTTCTTTCTGTCTTCCTTTGCTCATTTATGGTTATTTATTTGCTTACTGTAATTAATTTAATACATTGTTTTGCCATTTTGATTTGACAGTGGTGAAAAGACAGCAAATTATTGGAAATAATATTCACAGGATCCAAACTTACTAGGTTTTTTTTTGTTTGTTTTGGCAGTTTATCCACTTCTGATTTGACAGTGCAGGACTGCAAAATTATTGAATTTATTTGCTTGTTTATTTGCTCATAGGTTTTTAATATTTTAATAGATTTTTGGCAGTTTTGACTAGTGAAAGGACAACAAATTATGGGAAATGAGATTCACAGGATTCAAATGTATTTATTTATTTAATTTACTTGCTCATTTGCTTGTACTGTTTTATACAGACACACACACACACACACACACACACACACACACACACACACACACATGTTGGTTTTTGTGGTTTACGGGGACTCTCCATAGGCGTAATGGTTTTTATACTGTACAAACTGTATGTGCTATTGCCCTACACCAACCCTACACCTAAACCTACCCCTTACAGGAGACTGTCTGCTATTTCAGATTTTCAAAAAAACACCATTTCGTATGTTTTTTAAGCCTTTTGATTTACGGGGACATAGGCAGTGTCCTCATAAACCACCTTCAAATTGTAATACCTCTGTCATACCCATGTCATTATACAAATTTGTGTCCCCGTAAACTACACAAACACACACACACACACACACACACACACACACACACACACACACACACACACACACACACACACACACACACACACACACATATAGTCCTTTTTGCCACTTTTTGCCACTGGTGAGAGGACAGCAAATTATTGAAAATGAGATTAATGGGATCATTAATGGAACATGTGATGATGAAATTTGTAAAATGGATTGTTGTGGACTGTGAACCAGTGATGGGTTTATGGTTAATATAAATATGTAGACTTAAGCCGCTTTTTGTTTATTCAATTCTCTACTTTTCTGTCACAGTCATGTTAATACCTTTTAATGATCTTCTTTTGGACTTGTAGCTAATCAGCTAATCTGGATGTGCTTTTAATGAATTATGATAATCAGCATATCACAAATTCATTTTAGTATTCTAATCCATTGCCTTCTCTGGTTAAAAAAAAAAAAAATCAAAAGCTTATTGTTCATTGAAAGGATTGCAGGTTTTCAGAAGGTTTTGATTCTTTTGATGGTTTTTTTGACAGCACGCCGACATTCCTCTGGATTTCTGCCTCTCGGAGACTGTGCTCTCGGTTAATGAGTTACATCTTCACTGCATACCACGTATCTGCTCCACTCTGATAGCGCTCATACCATTCCAATCCTGTTAGAGAAAGACGACACATGCAAATTCCACAGGCGTCTGTTTGTCTTTCCTTCCTCACCTGAGCCTGATTGATTCTTTTGTTGCCTGTCAGAATCATAGACGTTAATTATCAGGCTTTGATAACACATGATAAACAAAACGGTACAAAGCTTTGTTAGGCTGTTTTGTGGTTTGTTTCCTATTTGGCTCCAGGTAGCACTTCCGCTCTCATCAGAGAGTTGTGCATGAAATGAGCGCAGCAGTGCACAGCAGACGCGTCTGTGATTTATATTACATTGATGGTGTTTCTTCAACGCAGCTTGAACGCTCGCTTCAAAACAGGAAATCTGCTGCAAATTTATTCCCTGTGGCAGAGAGTGTGGCTGTGTGAAAACAACCTTCAACTCCAATTAAAGTTTGAGACGACTTGAGTGGCTAGGAAAAAAGGTGTAAAAATGTATTTTCGAGAGCTTTTAACGTTTCTCACACAGCCGTTGAAATAATTCAATCCGTTTAATCACAGGTAAAAGTGGTGCTTGGCGGTTCTCTGTTCCATTTGTGAACTGTAAGAATGCTAAATGTAGCGGATGGTGTTTTTAGGTATGCATTAGCCTGTTTATGCTGATGTTCAGAGCAAAGGACAAGCCAAACGGAGAAACAAAAGAGTTCTTTTCATCACTAGACAAGCTATCGTTTTTATGATACCTTGACCCTTTATGTGCTTAATAACATTTCATGTTTAGTTTTTGTGAATGTGTACTATTAATACCCAAATGTTTATGGTATTTATAATAATACATCCAATTTCTTTCTTAACCATGCCTTTTTCAGTAGTTGTTTAAATATTTGAATGTCTGTAATGTAGTGAAATGTCCGTGCTCACTTTACTTGTATACAAATCACATTACTCACTCACTATACTTATATAAATAACTGTTTATTTAACTTATTTAACTCTTCTCTTATAATAAAATAATTTAAACTTTTTTTGATAAATACAATAGTTGTTTTTATCTATCTGTCTGTCTGTCTATCTACCTATCTGTTATTTCCTACATATCTTTGCTTGCCTCTAGAATCATTCCACCTTTTTCATTTCTTATAATAAAATAATTTAAACTTTTAAACATTTGTAACAAAGACCATAGTTTATTTCATTTTATTTGAATCTGTTATTTCATACATAGCTATGCAAATCTCTTCTCTTATCTGTTTATTTAATTTGATCTGTTATTTTTATTTATATCTATTTGTTGTTGATTTATATTGAATTTATCTCAATCTGTTTTTTAATTATATTTATCTGTTATTTGTATTATTTGTTTGTTTGTTTGCTTATTTATGCAAAATCAGCTATTCATTCTCAAAATAAACCCATTAAGGCTGATGGACTGATTCTGATCTGGGTTTATTTTGCAATAACATGCTTGACTGTACATTTATCTACTGTTTCATGTAATATTTGTAACATGGACACTCCTTTTTATTGTGGCTTTTGTTAAGAATCTTGTTTAGTGTTGGCCGTCTCGGTCTTAAACGTTCACTTTTCTCTAAAGGTAAGATGTCAGACGCCCGCGCCGTGCGCAAACAACAACAGCTCAACAACCTGGTTGCCATGGTGACGGAGCTGGCCCGCCCTAGGCACACGGTGGTGGATTTCTGCAGCGGGGGGGTAAGTTGCCTTCTGACATTTTAAAACCGTCTTGGACTTGTTTCTGTTTTCTTACGAGAGTCTGCATGTGTGTCAGTAAGCATCTGTTCTCCTCCCTTGTCGCCTCATGTAATCTTAGGGAGTGCTCTTGTTATTCTGTGCATACATATAAGCCCTATGAGCAACAGGTCAATATTCTGATGGGCGTCTGTGTTCTCGTCAGCAGACTTTGATCTGATGAGCTCTTTAAAGTCTGCTTCTCCAAGATCTTCTGCAGCTTTCTCTTTGTTTGTTTTCTTAGGGGCACGTTGGGATTGTTTTGGCGTACACGCTTCCTAAATGTCAGGTAAGACTTTCTGGTTTGTTCAAGTGTAGCAAGTTCAAGTTAAAGGAGTCAAAGAAGAGAAACTAAATCTGTCTTCCTCCCAGGTGACCTCATTTGTAGACACTGGAAAAATAAACTGATTCAACACCATTGTTGTTTTTTTCCCCCCAAAGACCTTGTTGGGAAGATTGTTCTTTAACCTGCATTAGAATACTGTTTGAGCGCTGATACACATTTGATGGTTCAGTGGATTATTAGGTAGTCATTTAGAAGATGCACTTCGTTTTCTCTGCTGATTTTCTTTCCTTTTGATGAAATGGCTTTTCAAAGAACAGAAAGAGCAGTTTGAGAATCAATGAGCAGTTTGGCAATGAACCAGTAAACTGTAAAATATATTATATGTGGCATGGTGAAATATCCCCTTTTTTTGTTATCGATCAGGTTATTCTCATTGAAAATAAAGAGGAGTCACTGGTCAGGGCCAGAGACCGAAGCGCTCAGCTCGGATTGACAAACATCGGCTTCATCCAGACAAACCTTGAATATTTCACTGGAAGCTTCAACATTGGGGTGAGCGCCACATTTTTTTGTACGTATGCACGATATTTGTCTGTGAAGAACAAGACAGAAATCTATTTAGCAAGTATGTTAAATGTATTTACAGATGGTGTTGTTATTGTTATTTTGTGTGTGTTGTGTTCCAGCATTTATGCTATTGTCATGAATGATATTTTAAGTATGTGTGTGTAATATATTTTTGATATGGTGAGATCCAAATACTTATATTTTGCAGTCTTTCGTGCAGTTTTTCTTTAATAATTAGTAACAATGCACCTCGAATCGGTTGAAAATCGATACAAATATGTGACGATTTAAATCGGTTGAGATGTTAAATGAACCGCAGTACAGTTGGAGTTGGATTTTTTTTTTTTTTTTCGATTAGATTAGTTTTTAATTTAGATTAAAAATGGTTTAATTTAGATTAACCCCTCAACTGTCACTCACAGTTTTGAACATAGACATTATAGTGCACTATCCAAACTTACATTTTTATAATTCATGAATGAAAACATTTTGTAACATGATTTTGATGTGCCATTTCCATGGTAATGCAATGTCTGATTTTAAAATGGGTTTCAAAGGATGGATTTTAAGATTTGAAGTTTTCAACTGATATATAATTTCTTATGATTTCTAATACGTGATTAGAAAAGGCAACTAAGAAGACTTTCTGTGACAAAGGTCAGAACTCACGTTATGATGTAGATTTTTCAGGTGCACTCTTGTCATAAATTAATCTATTACTTTTCCTACATAATTTCCTACATCAAAAAAAAGTGGTAAAACCTTTGCAACGATATATAGTTACATCTCATTTTGTTGAATCGTTACATCGTGTAAAAATGTATTTCAATCATTGTTTCATTTTGAACATGAAGGTTAAATATTTCATAATGTTTCTTTGTTACATTTTTCAAAGTCATTGTTTATTTCCACTTTTACATTACATTTTGAATCCCTTATTTTCTGAGATATTTGGACCACACTTATAGCTTTTCATAGATAATTGCTTTTGTTAATGTTTGCTTACAGCATTTGTTCTTGCTACGAGCAGCTTCAATAATTTCACATGAAGAACATACATTTTTGCCAGAAGGTATAGGTATCTCTTCATTTGCATTGTAAAGCCCGTTTAAAAGGATGGATTCTGGCACTTCGTCGTTGCAGCATGTTTGATTCTACCTGCCATCCATATTAATTATGCAGTTAACCCTCACGTCTGTCCTTCATTTTGTTTCAAAAGGGAGTGGGTTTCTCATTTCTGCATTTTGGGTGATGAAATAGACTCATTGACATGAGTCTATCCAACATATCCAAACAGACTGCATTCAGTTTTTCATTTGCTGAAGTGATTTAACCACAAACATATTAGAAATGAGACGGCAAGTTTCTATTACAGAGTCTAGTTGGATTATACCAGTGTTAAGCAATCTCTGACCTTAGGACAAAAATATATTTGCTTTTTATAAAATATTAGTACTGAATTATTTGTTTTTCGTACAGCACTGGCAAATATTTTGGATTGTTTCAAGCAGAGATCTCAAAATTTTCTTACAGTTTGCCAATGTGGTTTAAAAAATAAACACAACGCAAGTTTTCAGATAAAAATACTGATTAATAAACTGATTTTTTTTGCTGTGTAATCTTTGAGGGACACCGTTGTGTCTGTAGTAAATGAGGAAGTATGTGCTTGCTGCAGTTCTTGTGTTTGTTTCTGGCAGTAATGAGATGTTTGGGCCTGCAGCCCTGGCCTCATCTCCACAGAGAGCTGCGGCTGCAGTATTGAGCTTCACACTCGGCCGAGGTTGGGGGTTTATCTGCTGCCCACACAAAGGGGCTTTATCAAACCTTCACTGTTTCCCAAAACTAATACCTGTATCTCTGTGTAAAGCTTCTTTTGGGCAACTAGCACAATCATAAAACGCAAGAACGTGCAAGATTCATATCGAACAGTCACCTAAAAAAAATTGTCAAATTTACCATCCTAGGTTTATCTAGTTATTTTTTTCCTTCAAACATTTTTCTGTGTGTAGATGAAACATTCCTTGACTTACATCAGCAATAGCTAACAATTTTAGCGCCTGTGCAAGCGATAGGACATTTTGTTGATTTCATTAAGTTGTTAAAGGGATAGTTCACCCAAAAAATTGGGTTTGGAACAACATGAGGGTGAGTAATTAATGACAGAATTTTCATTTTTGGGTGAGCTATCCCTTTAAAGTATACTATATTTGCTTATTGTTGTTTATCTCGTTCATGGAAAACCTGAAAATATGAGGGATATTTTAACATTGTGGCTTATAGGCTTGAAAAGTGAAAACATTTTTATAAAAGTTTTGTTATTGTTCTTTATGAAGTTTGACATGCTGAATATGAAAATCACTTTTTGTGATTACTTTGATACATTACTAATTATGTCAATTAATGATCCATTACTTTGTGTGTACCATTAACAGTGCTCATGAAAACAAAAAATGCTAACAAATTATACAAGCTAATATGTTATTACTCATCATGCATAAGAATTGCATGGTACATGCATAATACTAAGCTAATATCAATTTAACCATAGAGTTATCAAAAGTGAGTCCTCTAAAACTTCAAAAGTGTATGTTGGATGAATTTTGTCGTTTATGACTAGCTTCACATTGTTCTGCAATGTTCTAGCACTAGAATATTCCAGAATGTTACAGAAACTTCTAGAATGTTCCCATCCTTGCAAAAGCAATATATTTAAAAAAAAAAAAAAAAAAAAAAAAAAAAAATGCAAAATTAGTACAAAAACCAATGTTTCATAATTAATGATAGAAGTTCTCAAATTTATCTGACCTAAATGTTTACGAAAATATTGAGATTGAATATAAATAAAATAATAATAATAAGCACCATAGAATTACAAAAAAAAATTGTTACATTGTGTAATTTGTTATTGAACTAGTTTATAAATCAGCTTAAATTGAAATGATTCATCACATGAATCTGCATGAATTTGAATGATTTCTAAAACGTCTACAATTACAAGAGACCGAAAGCATCACAGAAAAGTCTTCAGATTTTAAAGATTGTTCATGTGAGGCTAAGTTCAGAAGATCATTCCACCGTTGAGCAACAGTTAATATTGTGTGCTCTGTGTTGGTAATATAAGACTGATTGCCTTGCTGTTTGGAGACAAAGAGGTCTTTTAAGGCATTGAATTTGTATTTTACCTCGTCTTTGAGTTTCTAAACTTTTGCATTGTCTTGCATAACTCACATTTCATTAGCATAAATGATTAAAAGGCTTTGCTTGCTAAAGCAGCACAGCCAGAACTGTTTGTAAGCGGATACATATTGTTTCCCAGAGGGTTAGATATATGTGAAAATGGCTACTATTCCTTTTTTAAGACAGTCTGTAATAAGGCTTGTAGCTACACCAGGGAAAAAAATGACTAAACGTGGGTAATGATGTGAAAAGAGAAGTTATGGGCTGTTTGTTCAAACTTGATTTGTTGTACCTGTTGAATGATGGTGAAACAAGCGCACTGCTGTGTTCTGTGGCTGTGAATAATGAACTTGCATCGTAGTCGTGAAGCTGTGCCTTCCACACCTCGGGCAAACTACTTAATTATAAAGACAGAAAAGTTTTTTACCCCCATTGAAGGGAAGAAAAAGAAATATCATCAGCAAAAATGAAATCCTGCTTTAAAAAAAAACTAATAAAGAAATATGCTTTTGCAGCATGCTTTATTATTTTGCCATCCAATGCTGAATAATTTATACAAGGAAAAACTTGCATTGAGGTTGACGTTAAGCTCTTTGTCAATGTCTTATATTTCCAATGCTTTCAGAAAACCTTCATTTATTTTGTTTGTTGGATCCTTCAGTACAAGAGACCACACAAAACTGATGTGAATTCCACTTTATTTGCTTGCAAAGGAAAAACAAACTTGAGCTTTGTAACACTGCTTCTTTCCCATGCTAAACAACATTCATCTGATCTCTTGGGAGACGGCCCACCAGCTTTGTCTCATTATGACTGTAAATTCGTTCTAAAGACATTCGATGAAAGACTTGGAATGACTGTGATGTGTTTTTCAACCTCTTTGAATTTGTAAAAAGAAATAGATTCTGGCCTAATCGTTACACCAAAGAATGCCAAGAGTGATTTCATCATGTTAAGCTCAAGTATTATTGCTTTACTACCACACCAAGAGTGAACAATCACCCACAAATATTAACAAACAATATTTTAAAATGAAACAGTTCTTTTCTATTGACATTTTTTTATTTTGATGATTTTTTAAAATTTATTTTATTTTATTTGTTTGGCTTGAATTGGTTATATATATATATATATATATATATATATATATATATATATATATATATATATATATATATATATATATATATATACACACATAAACACATATATATACAGGTGCATCTCAATAAATTAGAATGTGGTGGAAAAGTTAATTTATTTCAGTAATTCAACTGAAATTGTGAAACTCGTGTATTAAATAAATTCAATGCACACAGACTGAAGTAGTTTAAGTCTTTGGTTCTTTTAATTGTGATGATTTAGGCTCACATTTAACAAAAACCCACCAATTCACTCTCAACAAATTAGAATACTTCATAAGACCAATAAAAAAAAATTGGTCTTCTGGAAAGTATGTTCGTTTACAGTATATGTACTCAATACTTGGTAGGGGCTCCTTTTGCTTTAATTACTGCCTCAATTCGGCGTGGCATGGAGGTGATCAGTTTGTGGCACTGCTGAGGTGGTGTGGACGCCCAGGTTTCTCTGACAGTGGCCTTCAGCTCATCTTCATTGTTGGGTCTGGTGTCTCTCATCTTCCTCTTGACAATACTAGATTCTCGATGGGGTTCAGGTCTGGTGAGTTTGCTGGCCAGTCAAGCACACCAACACCATGGTCATTTAACCAACTTTTGGTGCTTTTGGCAGTGTGGGCAGGTGCCAAATCCTGCTGGAAAATGAAATCAGCATCTTTAAAAAGCTGGTCAGCAGAAGGAAGCATGAAGTGCTCCACAATTTCTTGGTAAACGGGTGCAGTGACTTTGGTTTTCAAAAAACACAATAGACCAACACCAGCAGATGACATGGCAGCCCAAATCATCACTGACTGTGGAAACTTAACACTGGACTTCAAGCAACTTGAGCTATGAGCTTCTCCACTCTTCCTCCAGACTCTAGGACCTTGGTTTCCAAATGAAATACAAAACTTGCTCTCATCTGAAAAGAGGACTTTGGACCACTGGGCAACAGTCCAGTTCTTCTTCTCCTTTGGCAATGAATGTTTGTGGCTTACCCTCCTTGTGAAGGGTGTCAATGATTGTCTTCTGGACAGCTGTCAGATCAGCAGTCTTCCCCATGATTGTGTAGCCTAGTGAACCAAACTGAGAGACCATTTTGAAGGCTCAGGAAACCTTTGCAGGTGTTTTGAGTTGATCAGCTGATTGGCATGTCACCATATTCTAATTTGTTGAGAGTGAATTGGTGAGTTTTTGTTAAATGTGAGCCAAAATCATCACAATTAAAAGAACCAAAGACTTAAACTACTTCAGTCTGTGTGCACTGAATTTATTTAATACACGAGTTTCACAATTTGAGTTCAATTACTGAAATAAATGAACTTTTCCACGACATTCTAATTTATTAAGATGCACCTGTGTGTGTGTGTGTGTGTGTGTGTGTGTGTGTGTGTGTGTGTGTATATATATATATATATACGGGCCTGCATATACTTTAAATGTTTTATGGTTTTTCCTTGGTTTTGTTTTGTGTCTTTGCTTTGATATGAGAACAGTTGATTTTGTTCACAAGAAACATAAAAGCCAACAGTAATCATGAGGATCAAAAAGATAGGATAATGTTTTAGATATATTTATACTTTACCTACCTAGTCACAATTTATTGCAACACCCTACTAATATTACCATAAGTACACTATTATTGTCATTGTATCATATTTCTTTATCGTCCTCTCACTATATATCTACATAAAAGTAATGTATTTTATCAGATCTTGTATGTTGTGTTCAAGCGAGTAATACCTTTTTTTTCCAGTTGTGCTATATCTTGCATTATATTATCTATATATAGCAGCCTTTGTTGTGAATAGCCTGTGATTTGCTATATTTTCTTTTTATTGAGAAAAAAATGCCTAATTCCTGTACTTTTGTATCTGGAGTCGTACAGTAGTTGTGCATCGATTTACTCTTTAAAGTCTCATCCATCATTGTCAGAATTCCTGTGCATTTCATCAGCAAATGGTCATCGAAAGTTGTACTTTCACAAAACATCTTCTGAAAGTGTCTCTCACCGTCCTTAAGAAACGCTATCTGTAGTATTGTCGTATTGTTGCATCATTGTTAACTTTAGAAATTCACCTGCTGACGTCTTCAAAGCTTCAGGTTTTCACGGTCGATTTTGCTTGTTGTGGTGATGCAGTGTTCTGTTGTTGGCTTCAGACGTGAATGGATGGCCCCATTATGAGATGGTGGTCTACTTCAAAGAGCAGAAACCCTGCGTTAATGGATTCTGATTAGTACATAAGGGTGGCCCTTGAATACTCAAACACCTGCCCGGGGTTTTTGAGAATGGCTTTACTCCAGATCCTGTTAAAAAGACATTATGAATCATTTCGGTCTAATTAGCGTCTCGAGAACTTAATTACAATCCACACTGGACGCTTTGCCAATATTGCATTTTCCTAATTTATTCTGTCTCGGCTTATAAAATGTCAGCTAAGGCTGTGTGTTTTCCCACACAGAGTTCACAGACATATTTCATCTTCTATGGCAACTCCAAGCGGCGTGTAGAGCGAATCCTCTGAGATTTGGCAACATTTCCCGGAAAACTTCTTATGGGGGATTTGAAGGGTGTTAATCCGTGGATTTGGTCGGCTGTGCGCACACACACACTCACTGAGACAACAGTTTGCATTATTTGTTCCAGTCTCCCACCCTAACGGTGACGGATACAGGCACTGGTCCGTGAGCCAAGCTGAACGCTTGATCTTCACTTGAGCTTCTGTGAGGACATCTAAGACTTCTCTTTACCCTCCATCAAGCTGTTCGATCCACTTTTCCTGCTAATAGGCAGAGAGACGTCTGCTGTCATGCCGTGTCACAGCGGCGGGGTATGACTGCCGTGCTCTCGCTCTCTCGCTCTCTCGTTCTCTCGTTCTGTGCCTGAGCCACTAACAGATCAATGAGAACACAGCTAGATACTGAAAGGTGGGAAGAGCTCTGAGATGATGTGTGGAAATGTGGTCAAGGATAGATGGAAAGCTGTGTGAAGAGTTTAATCTGGTTTTTAGTTGTCATGCATTGATTTACGTCACCCTGAGCACTGGAAAATAGTCTAATACACACATTTATAATTATATAACTCATTTTATTTAGCTTTTATCTAAACAACAACCTGGTTCAAATGACAAGTTCGTGGTGATAGATCTTTGAATCTTTCATGTTTTAATCACTTCATACTTCTGTAACATTCTCTAAATTTTTTATTTTTTATTTAATGACTTCAAAAATGTGAAGTTGTGTAACTACACTGTAAAAAGTGATAAGTTGACTTAACTTAAAAAAATTGAGGAAACCCGTTGCCTTAAAATTAAGTAAATAATAATTAAAAAAAAAAAAAACTTGACAATTCCCTTAACTTATTTTTTTAAATTATCATTTACTTAAAAATGGTAAGGCAACAGGTTTCCTCATTTTTTTAAAGTTAAGTCAACTTATCACTTTTTACAGTGTATGAGGTAATCAAATGTTTTCCATACACCTTTTGATAACACTTTAGTATAGGGACCAGTTCTCGCTGTTAACTAGTTGCTCATTGGCATGCCTATATTATTAATACATTGGCTGTTTATTAGTACTTCTAAAGCACATTCTACATGACCATATTCTACATCCCTAATCCTGCCCAATACCTAAACGTAACAACTACCTTACTAACTATTAATAAATTAGGAGTTTATTGATGCAAAAGTTGTAGTTAATGGTGTGAATTGGATCTTAAAAGTCATATATTCAAGTCATTGTCTGTATAAATTACATTTTTAATGGATTTTTTTTAGTAAATTAATTTGATTCAATTCAAGTTGATTTCATAACAGTTCAAAAGTTTGGGTCAGACAAATTATTTTTTGGAAGAAATTAATAATTTTATTCACCATGGATGCATTAAAGTGACAGTAAAGACATTTGTAATGTTACAAAAGATTTCTATTTCAAATAAATGCTGTTCTTTTAAACTTTCTAGTTGTCAAAAAATTATGAAAAAAAAAAATCCACAAAAATATTAGGTAACACAACAGTTTTCTACTGTTTTCACAAAGTTTCTTCAGCTGTTTTGTGCATTAAAGACCTGTTCACACCAAGGACGATAACTATAAAGATAACAATAAAGATATAGTTCTAAAAATCATTCTCTCTGTTGAAGAATAGCAGAGTCCACACCACAGCTTTGGAATCACTTTCAGAACGATATTGTTCAGCTGATAAACGAAAAAAAACATTGACAGCCAATTGAGCTCGAGAATTTAAAGCCGCAGACGAGCGTGTGCTTACAGACGATATTGTTTGATGGTCTGGACGCTGATATCGATATCTTTAAAGTTATCGTTCTTGGTGTGAATGGGGCTTAAATCAGCATTTCAGAATGATTTCCGAAGGATCATGTGACACTAAAATTCAATAAAATAACCATTTTCTATCGGAATATATTATTTTAATTTGTAAAAATATTTCACAATATTATTGTTTTCTGTATTTTGATCAAATAAAAGCCTTGGTGAGCATAATAGACTTCTTTCAAAAACATAAAAAAAAATCTTACTGACCCCAGACTTTTAAATGGTAGTGTAATTGTTTACACTCAATCAATTTAGCCAAAGTGACGCATTATATTCTTGCTCTAGAACTCAATGGTGGTAGTTTGGTTACCAGCTTTTGCGTAAGAACTCTTTAATGTCTTTAAGAAATGTCTTGAAGTAGCGTGACTGGTGTCTTGTGTCTATTTCAGGTGGCCCTGCATGCGTGCGGAGTGGCGACAGACATGGTGTTGGATCGCTGCCTCCAGGCGCAGGCGGGATTTGTGATTAGTCCGTGCTGCTACGGGTTCATTCAAAACACACTCAAGTTCAACTTTCCCAAGAGGTGAAAACTGCGTCTCCTCTGTCTCTCTGACTTTTCTCGCTTGCTATCTTTCTTTTCATTTGTTCGCCTAATTCCACAGTACACAATGACAGCGTAGATCTATAATAATCCACAGTATTAAATGTTAAGCTCTGCATACTCTGAAATGAAACTGACAAGACTGAATGATTTATTAGGATGATTGAAATTAGCTAACCGTAATAGATAACCATAATAAGCATTCATTATTGCGTTTATTTCTGTCTTGTACTTCACATCAGCGTTCTCAGAATTGAATGTCCTGTATCAACAATCACATGGCTGAGCCTCGTTTAATGTTGGCAAGAACATGTTAAAATGGGGTAAAATGGAGCGTGAGGGTTTTAAAGTTTCCTAACAGTGAGAATTGCTTTCGAGCAGTCATCAGTTTTCCCCCAATCGCAAGCTATCACTCTCCAAATCTGGTGTAAACTTTCATTTAATCTCAGGCAGGAATTTTGCCACAGGGCATGAGCATCAGGGTGGCAAGAGCAGCGAGCGCAGGAAATTATTTTTCCGTGGTTATGTTCACGGTGTTGCCATGACAGTGATTTGTCATTTGTGGCATTCAGCAGGAGGCCAGAAAGGGCGACCTGATGACAGACAGTTAATGTACCAAGCATTACCTACCACACACATAATCTCCCAGAGCTTCAGAGCTCTTCTTTATCATGCAAGTGTTACATGAGACATCAGGCTGTGTTTACACACGGCTTATTTCTGCAACCGAACCGCTACGCGTGTTTATGTCCGTAGAGAATGTTTTCAGCATCTCCTTTGATCCAGATAGACTGTCCTTTCCTTAAACTTGTTTTTTCTTTTACACGTTATGTCATTTTTCATTCGCGCCTCAGTGTGTGTGTGAGTTCATTAAGTCTGCCCCCCTCTGTCTCTCTCCGCAGCGCGAGGTTTACAGACACTTTGAGCTATAAGGTAAGTGTTTCAGCGCTTGCTTTCACTCTTTTCATTATCGCCTACTCGTGTGGGACGTCACACTGCCTGGTTCTGACTGAGAGACTCTTCTGGGAAAACTCCACAGGAGAGACTCATAATATGCCTCATGTATGTGAGGAGCGATGTTTAGTCATGTTCAGCTCATTACTTACAAGAGGTACTGACACTATAATTGGAATGAGTCTTGTTAGCCTGGTACTAGAAGCAGATATTCAGACCTTGTTTTTCCAACTTGGACTGCTCTTGAGACTTGGCATAGAAAATAAAGTACTAAATGCTAATACCTTGTATGTCAATTGTTATTTTAGTATTATTTATTTATATACTATTATAGTGTTTATTAAATATGTTGAATTTCATTTATATATATATATATATATATATATATATATATATATATATATATATATATATATATATATATATATATATATATATATATATATATATATATATATATATATATATATATATATATATATATATATATATATATATATATATATATATATATATATATATATATAATAAATATAAAATATATTTTTCTGTTTTGGTTACTTTTGTACTTTTTTTTTTTTTTTGCACCATTTATTTCAGTTAATTGCCAGGGAAGCATCAATCATTTTATCTAGACCCAACTTTTTTTTTTTAAATGCCTGTATCAATTTGAAATATCCTTTTTACATAGTGTGAAAAAGGGTTAGGGAATCAAAAAGGTTTTTTTTTTTTTTTAATAATCAGAACCACTTTGTTTTTCAGAAATAATAAAAAAAATTGATTGAACAAATTATTTTCATGATGTTCTTTTAATAGTCCTTGACCGTGGATAGAAAGTTTGTAAAAAGTTATTTGTTTCTTTTTTGTGTGTGTGGTATAGAATTTAGGAATAGTGAATCTGCGGTCTGCATTAAATTTTACATTAAAAAAATTACTATAGTATGTTAAATACTATAAATAAAATATTATGTAATGCTATAAATAAAATGCTGATACAATAAACTGACAACAAATACAGTGCCACTGTTGTAAAGAGTCATGAATGAATAACTCTTTTGAGCAGATTCTTTTTAAGTCATAAATTAGTCAGTCACAAATCAAATGTACCATAAAAATAATTATTCAATCATTGATTCTGGATATGTTCAATTCATTCTTTATGATTCACTGTTCTAATACCTTTTTATTATTTTATTTTGTTTTGTTCTGTTCTGTTTGGGTTTTGTTTTGTTTTGAAAGCCATATAGATTTAAAATATTAGGTAACACTTTAGTTTAGGGAATACTCATTCACTATTAAGATTTTCCCTCAATAGACTCCTAATTTGCTGCTTCTTCATAGTAAGTAAGGTAGTTGTAGTAGATATGTTTAGGTATTGGGTAGGTTTCAGGGATCATGCAGTCATGCAGAATAAGTCATTAATATGCGTTTTATAAGTACACATCAACAGCCAATATGCTAGTAATTTGCATGCTAATATGCAGCTAGATAATAGTGAATAGTGTTTCCCAATCTAAATTGTTACCAAAAATTATAATTTCAACCAAAATTTATGAGGACAAAACATAAGCAGAGATGAGTCTCCATCAGCTCTTTGCTCTTAGAAGCAACTTTGTGAATATGTTACTGTACACAAACATGACACAGATTCTGAGGAGCAGAAAACATCTGTCCATAAGCTGATGTTTTTCCTTCTCTTCGTTGTTGATTTTCTCAAGCTCTGCTGAAATAGAATAAATTCCTGGGAAGAGAGTGCCCATGTGCTGCAGTTGCACGTTGTATTTTTCCCAGTCTTATCTCCTGGCGCTGATGGAACAGTGAGGCAGAAGTGTGAGTAATGGATGAGGTTAATCAGTCATATCTCACAGTCATCCGTGTTCGCTTGACTCCTGCGTCTGCCTCTCTCACACTGCACTCACAGCCCCTGCAGAGATATCACCTACATAGGGGCCTACAAGAGACAGGCAGTTCCCTGAGCGTAGATCTAGAGCAAACAGACATTTAATTAGTGGTGTTTGCCAAGACAAACATCACTTTGCTATTACTATTGGAATTTGAACAAACTGAATTATGAATTAAACTGTTTGGACTTGTTGAGGGTACTGTAGGTGTGATATTACATAGTAAACCTGGCAACCGCCCTTAACACCCTACCAACTTTGGCACAAGTAAATATCACTCAAAATTTGATCTACACACAGTTTAGATACAAATACTTTTCTTTCTGGTTTGTTATATTTGACTGGGTTATTCATTGCATTGTGATTTAAAGTCACAGCGCACTAAATGCATTGATAAAATTTCAATGCATTGATTTCAATGCAATGAAATTCCCCACAGGAAAAAAAAAAAAAAGTATTTTAATTGTCAGGAAAATTTAAACAGATAGATTTTCTGTGCTTCTTTCCAAGCTAGCATAATTGACGCATTGTTTCGTATTGGTACGAATACTTAAAATGCTCTAGAAATGGCTAAAGCCTGTTTTTGAGACGCTATACTGTTATAGCATTGATATCAGCTATTAGCCTAAAGGATTAAACTTCATAGGAGGATTCAATCTGCCAGGGCTGTTTCATTCCTTTCCATCAGCACTTGTTTCACTCAGTTAATGCAGAATAATGGTTGCTTGAAGCCATCGTTGGTCATCAACTGCAGAGGAAGTCATTTTGTGGCACTTCCTTGCAACGTTTCTTGCAAAAAATGCAATTAGAGTATATTGATTAATATAAAATGAACTGGGTGCTGCTTTCCTCGTGTTTCCCTTTAATGGCTGGTTGTAAGGATTGATAAATAGTCTGTTCCATCACCACAACCCTAACGATCTGATGCATTGATGTTTCTCTGCAATTTACGCTAGCTGAGGCGCACGCATGCTGTTTTTCAGATATTCTTGTGTGTGTACGTTTATATGCAAGTGTATTTATTGATGTGTCTGCATGTGTTCGGTATGTTAATGTGTTATATGGTTTCCACAGGAGCATATGATCCTGTGCAGGTTCGCAGACCAGACGGCTGTCAGTTTACCCCCAGAACGACGATTAATTGGTAAGATGTTTTTTTTAACAGGTGGTCAGGGTTGTTGTGCCTGTTTTGTTTTAGGAGAGGAAATTCCTAATAGAGATCGTCCATCTGGCTAAAGTTTTTAGGTCAGAATAAGCTGCAGTGTTGAAGAGACTTTGACATGATCAAAAGTCTGGCTGTGTGAGACTGTTATCTTTAGCTAAAATGAAAACTTATATATATTAATGCTGTCAAATCGCATCCAAAATAAGTTTTTGTTTACATAATATATGTGTGTGTACTGTGTATATTTATTTTGTGTATATATAAATACAAACACATGCATGTATATATTTAAGAAAAATGCTATGTTTCAATATTAAATATATTTATATAGAATATAAAGTATAATTAATTATATAAATGTAAATATTTTCAAAATATATACTTAATGAATGTGTATTTATATATGCATAATAAATAAACACAGTACACATACATATATTATGTAAACAAAAACTTTTATTTTGGATGCAATTAATCGCGATTAATCATTTGACAGCACTCATTTCATATTTTTAGTTAAATTTGAAGTATTAAAATAACTAAATCTAAAATTAAAATTAAGAACTGTACTGACATTAAAAAAACTACTAAAACTGACACAAACAACAAAATGCCCAGATTTACTAAACTGGGCAAATTAGCATTAGAGCACAATTCTATAAAAGCACTGATGGGAGGGGAAAATTCTGTGTGTGATTTACTAACAATGCGGACATTAAAGAACACAGACGAAGCCATCATGACTAGAGCAATCTATCAAGAGCAGTGAAAATTACCATGGCATGCTTTTTTGGGGCATTAAATAATGACGCAAACTTTAGTAAATCGACTTGCGTGATTCATTTTAATACTTTCCTCCCATAAATTTCACGTCTGAAAGGGAAACTCCTACCAATTCACATTCACTAAGATCAGTCGCAAAAATAACTGTTTTCATGCCTTTTCAGCGCCAATTCTTCACTGTGTATCTTTAGTAAATCCAGACAGTACTATTTTAACGACTATAGAATATATGGCTGTAGCATTGTTTTTCAGAGGAACAAGTATGTGAACTTAGCATGTCTCCTAAATATGCACAAGCATATAATGATATTTTTGTGCTTTAGTACAGTCAAAAACATTACATACAGCACCTTTAAAATGAAATTTTAAAATTAATTTAAAAAAAAAATCAAAATATTAATAAAAACTAAAATAGCATATAAGTAATACTAAAATAACACTGCTCAGTATAGTCTCGCTTAGCCAGACTTTCAGACTGATGGCTAAAGGTCTGGAATTCATGGCAGCTTTAATTGGCCAATGCCCGCCCATGTCAAACAACCAATCACACTTCGTTTTGTTCAGCGTCATATTTCGGGGCGTGAAAATGCCGCCACAATAACAGTGTGTAAGACTCTTGGACGTATTTTAAAGATTCTATACCGCAAACTTTAAATATTTCACATACTTTTGAAAATTCAGTGTTTAGTTGATCCTGGTAAGCGCTCGTTGTCGCAGTTGTAAACACGACGGCTTTCTTCTTCCGTGAGGGGGTTTGGCATCACGGCATCTTTGTTTCCATGTGGAACGTTAAAGAACGTGACACACACGTCTCCCAGAAATCCTGTATAATTCAACCAATCCGATGCCGACTTCGAAACTCCTGAAGTGTTTCCACTTTTGTGTGCCATATGCATCAGACGTTTAGCCAGCGGTCCGTGGGCGTGACGTCTGAGGCTTAGACTATGCTCAGTTTTGCTTTTGTTGCACCAAAGATGAGTGTAATGTTTCAGTGTACACATTTGACACAAAATACTAGTTAAATGGCAGCATGGTTAATTGTTTGCACTTCCATTGGACATTTAAAAACCTTCGTCAATGTTTCTCTGAACTAAATCCACATGATAGGTTACCAGTAAACCCTTATGAAGCATTTCAGTTTAGTATAAATGGTGAATCTCTAATAATGTATAAAACACTGTAGCAAGATCAGACGCATCTTCCCGCTCTGTGACCTCTCCCTCAAATTTCTCAGCACACATATTCAGCTTCACAGTCTCGTCGCACTCTCACATAAATCTGACGCCACTGTCATCTTTCCTTCCACTGCCCATCTTTTATAGCTGGCGAGATGACAGCCTCTCAGCCTCTTCACAAAACACATGCTAACCAGCACCGATGCCTCTGCCGCGTCAGTCAAAGCCGAGACTTTCCAAAGGCTTTCAAAAGCAGATATCTTTGCGTTTAGATGGGCTGTTAATTACAGTTTGATAAGACGATAAAGTTTGTTTTAAAGTCTTTAGTGAGTTTTCAAAAGCCACTGCTTAAAGTTTTACTGTTTTATCCCTGAGATAAGTGTCTTTTAAAGAAATGTCTGTTATTAAAGTCATTTGAAATTCCACTTTGGAAAAAGTTTCAGAATGAATTTATTAAATGTGAAAGATTTTTCTTTTCATCAGTTAATCCTGAAAAAAAAAAAATGTATCATGGTTTCTGTATCAAGAAGCAGAACTGTTTTAGACATTGATAATAATAAGCAATGTTTTCTGAGCATTAAATCAGCATATTAGAGTGATTTCTGAAGGATCATGTGACACTGAAGTCTGTAGTAATGATAATGAAAATTCAGCTTTGCATCACAGGAATAAATTACATTTTCATATAAATATGTAAAAAAAAAAAAAGATATTTTAAATTGTAATAATATTTCACAGTATTGTTTTTTTTTTACTGCATTTTTGATCAAATAAAGGCAGCCTTGGTAAACACTTAAAAATAAATAAATAAATTACCAACCAAAGTTTTGCAAACTCATGCAACCCCTTTTGCATTACATGTGCAAGGATACCAGAAATAGCTTGTTCACCCACCTTGAAGAATAGAACTTTAAGGATAATTTAGACAGCTTTTACAGCTCATTTAACACACATTTGTACTAATTGCTTAATATAAGCAATTTATTAAAAATGTGAGCTGCACATTTATGCTTTTGAACTCTTTAGAGTGTCTTGCCCTACAGACACTCATTGTGTTTTTACAGATTCAAGGTTAAAATGTCTGTGGTAAAACCAGAGCATTAATTTGGGAAATTTACTTAATTGACTGATAATAGATCTCAGAAAAAAATAGTTAAAAGCACATTTAGGTTTCAGTAAAATTTGGCTTTTTCTTGACCATAATTAACAGTGAAATACCCGAGTAATGACTTCGGCAGAGATTTCCGGCCTGTTCTCAATAAAGATAACGTATCATAATTAGTCTCATTTCCAAACCTTTTTTCCTTTAATCACCAGGGAAGCGCTGTATGGGACTGGTGGACTTGGACCGCAGTTGGGCCGCCGAGACTCATGGGTATTCTGTGAGGGTGATGACCATGGTCCCCGAGGGCTGCTCTCCTAAGAACAATATGCTGGTGGGGGTACCAACAAGATAACACTGACTCACGAGAAATACCCACGTCATGTCAGGACTACAAAATACCTCCTTGTTTTTCATTCATGTTACTACTTGAGTGTTTACCTTTGACAATTTATATTTATATGTATTTCATTTAAAGGGATAGTTCACCCAAATATTAAAATTTGGCATCATTCTGACCTCATTTATTTAGTTATTTTTTCTTGTTCTGTGAGAAGATTTTAGTCACTGTTTTCAGTACAGCAAAAGTGTATGTTGAATTGAACTAACCAAAAATTGCATCCTCCAGAAACGAATATAAATTGAAGACGGTGCTTTTTCCGTTTTAAATCACCATCCACTTTTCTTTAATGCAGAACGCAATCCTTGAGATCGTTCATCTTTTATGTTTGACAGAACAAAGTAAGTAATACTAATATTGAACCGAACAATTAATAATTGAGTGAACTATTCCTTAAATTGTTTTCCTTTGATCCAAAAGCATGGATCGTTACGATGAATGTGCACGTACACGCTTGAATCATGGTTTGATCTAATAGTGCAATCAGTATATTTGTTTTTTATTTCTGATTTTTTAAAGGTTTTTAATCTTGACTTCATCTAAACAATTAGAGTGATTTTTATTTCAGTAACGTCTTACAGATCAGTACTTTCCTGCTTGATTCGCATGCCCGGGGTTTGTTTGTAAAAAATACAAAATAAAAAAGACAAAAAGCAGCATGCCTCTCAATAAATTAAACATGATTTCAAATGCCATTTGCAAATCAGACACATTGAATTGTGTAAAAGCACCTTGCACCCTCTCCTCCACCATTATCGCGTATTATGCACAAAACAAAAGAGTCTCAAAAGCCCGCTTTTCTAAAGTTATTACCGATGTAAAATTATTCATTGTAATTTGCTCTTCTCCCTCGCAAGAAAGCAGAGACGTAGCTCTTGAGCTTTTGTCTCAGAGTGTTTGATTAAAAGTATTGAAAGTAAACACAAGGAGGTATTTATCACGATTCCCTTGTGTCAGGGGGCGGGAGAACTGGAGGGGTTAATATTTATGAAATAGCACATGGATTAATCTGACCACGGTTATGAATATTCGATTAGGCCACGGCTCACACAAATGTCAAAGCTTCACATTGGTCTACAGTGTACGCTGATATATGAACTATTCCCCAGCTTTACTTTGCTGTGTTTGGACCCGTACTGTCCTCAAACACGCCTCCGGTTTGCTCTCTACAGAAGAGCCGCGGACTGTCAGGTTTGTGATATAGAGATGAGATCTGTTCCTCCGCCATGAGGAAGTGCACAACCTTTAAGCTTTGAGGAGCCAAGCTAGCAAAGCTCATCTGAATTCTGCTAGCGGAGCCAATCTCTCTGAGTGTGAAAGACCGGAGACGGGGGCACCTTCCAAAGAGCTGGAATCATTTCAATGGGAAACGCTGCTTTCCTCAGGGATTGGCTCTGGGCCCTGACTAAATGTACATGAAAAACAAATACATACAGTAAAGGATAGAACGAGGCTAGATATAACTGCATTACTGTAATGCTGACATGAAGATATTGGAAGGTTGTTTCTTTTGTCTTTTTTGTTGTTGTTGTTGTCGTTGTTTCTTCATTCTAAAGAACTATAGAATTGCTGAATTTCATAATATAAAATATGATGCACTGTTCAAAAAACTGACAGTACCAAATGCACAGTACTAAAAGACATGCAATGTAAAGTCAATGTTGACGGCAGAAGTGGAGGCGTAAGTAAAGTTTTGGTGTTGAGCTTGTTTTTTCTTCTGCTTAAAACATATGGAAAATACTATATATCAACAATCTTTTGCAGTATAAGCGTTTATAGTGATTTAATATAATGAAGTAAACTATTTGCATATTGGATGAAAAAAGACGTCTATTGGACACGATGCAAAGTAAATCCGTTCAGACAATTTGGGTTTTGATTCTCTTCCAATTTTATTGTAATTTGGATGTAAATATTGTCTTTCTCTGTATGCAAATTTGATTATCAGTGATGAGCTCCCAGCAACCATTTTATATTTTATGGCGTTTTTTTTTTTAAATGAAATATTAAATGCAGTAACCCAGAAATCACTATTTTCTGTGTGGAGCCGGGTTACACAACAGAAACATTGCCTAGGTAAAGCACTATGCGCAGTTATGCTGCAGCTTTGCTTAAGAACTGCTTCTGTGGGGGCGAAACGGTCCTTAAACTTCAGCACATAACTCTTCCCATACCATTTATGAAACACAAGTGAAGTAAATGCATTAGTGTCCGTCCACTTTTTCAGCAGCATTGGTTCCAAAAAGTGTTTTCATTCATTTTTCTCAGAGAGATTTTAAAAGTTATTTTTAAAGTGTTATAACTAAGCCACGAACCAAGCCATATGAATCACATACTTGTTTTTATTTAAAGAAAAAAAAAGGAAAAGGTACAAGACTGTGTACTTGAGGGATTAAACGGATAGTTCACCCAAATTTCATTTACTCACCCTCATGTTATTCCAAACCTGTATGAGTTTAAGAATGTACAGTATGTTGGTAACCAAACAGTGGATATGGTAGCCATTGACTTCCATAGTATAGTGAAAAAATACTACGGAAGTCAATGGCTACTGTCAACAGTTTGGTTACCAACATTCTTCAAAATATCTTTTGTGTTCAACAACAGAAGAAAGAAACTCATACAAGTTTGGAACAACATGATCATCTGATGATTTTGGCGTGATTTGCTCTTCAACTTTTATTGCAACTCTCTGATTGGTGGAATTGTCTGTACAGCATCATGGGTAATGTAGGTTTCATCATGAATTCAGCTTTTAAACACGAAAATGCTTCGGACAGCTGCAAAACAAAGCATATACCCTCAATTAACAACCTCAGAACTTAGGTTTAGAAGTTATTTAAAATCCGTTTCCCTGTGGAGAAAAGGGAGTGTTTGCTTCTGAAACCCAACTGTTGCAACCTAAATCACGTAGCATGTTGAGGCTTAACGAATTTCACATGGACGACATTATAACAAATGGAAGAAGTCCTTTAGGCTCGAGTTGAAAAGGGGCCCCATGAGAACATCATATAGACTTGGGGGTGGGCATTCGTCTTGGATCAGTAAGCAACCACCTAGCAACTGCCCAAAAACCCTAGCAACTGCATAACAATGAGCTGAAAACCCACTCAACACCTTATCAACCATATAACGGTGTCCTGGCAAGCTCCCACAACACCCAGCGAGATTTGCTTTCTGCAGATGTAAAAATGTAATTCATATGCTTTCTACAATGCTAATTAAAGTCTGCTTGTGTAGCCAAGAACCCAAGAGGTAGAAAAGATGCATCAAGGGCGCTGAAAGCGCTTCTCTGATGATACATACAGACTGTGCGATTGCTTCCTTTACAGTATCTCCCGTTTCCTCTCTACCTCTCCGACAGGAAAGTCCGTTTCTTTGGAAATATCAGAAGAGCAATGTGCAATTTCACCTATGGCAGGCCACAAAATTCATGAGCAAATCAAGCCGCAATCCGCCTTAAATTCATCTGTGACAAAACCTAATCAGAAAGCGCGGCAGGCTCTCCAGTTCTGAAGAGGTTGAAAATGAGTTTTTCTCCAGTGTCACCATTCATAGAGGCTGTGGAAGGATCTCCATGAATTTATAGTGACCATGTCTTTTCTTAACATATCTTGAAATGTCACTGTATAGTTCATGTTCACTTGAACTGAAAATACACATGAAGCACATTTCTCTTTGACACCGATAAAAATTTTGCGAGGCATTACGGATTTAAAGCTCTGTTGTATAATAGAGGAGTATATTGGTATGTCGGGTAGATGTAGCCATAATCACTGAATAATTTCACATATGTATTGAAGAATTATACAAAATATTAGTAAATCAAAGACATAAAGGTAGCTTTATTAAAGTCTTTTTGATCTTACTCATTGGAGTTTTCTTTGCTTCATCAAAATTAATGATTTTAAGAATTATTTATGTGCATTTTATTTAAAAAATTATGTTTTCCAATAATACTATATGTAAGTGGTTCTCCATGTACTGAATGTTTGAACTTCTTCAGCATAAAAAACCAACATATTTCACTTTCTTAGAAAGGAAAACTGACTTGCATTACAGGACATATATTGTGTTTTCTGTGCAGGAGTCTTCTGTTCAGTTTAGACATTTGCCAAAACATATTATTTGAAAGCAAGCTGGTTTTACGGTAACATATTCTAGTGCTACTGTACATTCACACCGCAGCTGAATATAGCCCAAATCTGTCTCCGAGCTCTCATGTGAGAAAAATTGCATTGAATCTGACATTTTCAGTTCGATCTGGGCCACTTTTATATATGTGGAAATAAATAGGACACATATTAAAATGTTGACAATGTGACGAGTGTAAATGTTCAGATAAGAATTCATATGGATTTTTTTGTCAGTTGAATTCTACATTTGTGATAGTAGTAATAATAATAATAATAATATGTTCTTGATTGACAGTGAAGACGACAGTGAAACTGGCCAGTGCTCTTATGGATCACTTGTTCAACAGTGTTTGATATGGACCGCAAGTTTGTATGAACAATTTCATAAAGTTGTATTTAAACAAAAAAATTGGAATGGGACACTCTGGTTCACTTCGAGTGCGGATTTCCAATATCTCACTACTCCACTGCAATATGTACAGTTGAAGACAAAATTATTAGCCCCCCTATAAAATTTCAATTCTTTTTCAGATATTTCCCAAGTGAAAAATAGTATCAAGAAGTTTGAAGAGACCCACACATTGGAGAACAGAGGAATGAAGTGAAAGATTTCAAAAACTTTGGAAAGAAAACTAGTGAGAGAGGTTTCTAAAGACCAAAGAACAACCGCTAAGACACTAGTGAATGATGTAGCTAGGTTTGGGACTGATGTTTCAACAAAGACGGTCACTAGAGGCCCGCACAGGAATGGACTGTGAGGTTGCTGACCAAGAAACACTCCTCTTCTGAAGAAGAGACACCTCCGAGCTAGACCGACGCTTGAAGGACAACCTGGAGAAAAATGATGTATACTAGAAACATGTCATTCGGTCAGATGTGAAAAAACTAGAGTTCTTTGGCCACAGAGATGTTGCCTATGTTTGGAGAAAGAAGGGAGGCGTGCTCAATCCAAAGAACACCGTTCCTGCCGTGAAATATGGAGGCGGGAGTATAATGCTGTGGGGATCACAGTGCGCTTGGAACTGGGAATCTTGTCAGCGTCAAAGGAATCATGAAAAAAGAAGACTATGAGAAGATTTTGAAAGACAATCTCAGGCAGTCTGCAACAAAACTTGGTTTGGGTTGACGTTTTGTCTTCCAGCATGATGATAACCCAAAGCATACCTCATTTCTGGTGAAGAACTACCTCCAAATGAGCAGAGTGAACATCCTTGACTGGCTTGCACAAAGCCCAGACTTGAATCCAATAGAAAATCTGTGGGGCTCACTGAATGTCCATGCCAGGAGACCAACAAATCTGGAGGAGCTTGAGAGATTTGCTAAGGAGGAATGGACTGCGACTCCTCAGAAGACGTGTGTAGAACTTGTTGAGAACTACAACGAATGACTAAAGGCTGTTATCAAGCAAAAGGGATACACCATTGACTACTAACATCAGAGGGCTAATAATTTTGACCTGTAGACTTTTTCTATTCTTGGTTAAAATTTTGTTTCTATTTGTATTACACACACTCCAAGCTTCCTAAATAAACTATTATGTTTAGAAGGCAGTGTTGAAAAAAGTCTTCTCTTTGTTAAACAGCACTTGGGAATTATTTGAAAAATAATGAAATATTTCATAGGGGGCTAATATTTTTGTCTTCAGCTGTAATTTTTGTGTAATAGAGTACCTTTGTTATACAAGAAAATGGCTCTAGACCACTTTGAGATGGGACCAGATATAGATGTGGTCTGGCGTGCTTGCATGTCTAAGTGTTCACCCAATGAAAATGGAGCTGAAACAGAGGCTTATTTCATATGCCCTCTGACCAAAGCTCTGGGGAAACTGAAAATGAGACGTAACCCTGCACACGACTCTTTGAGACCTGAAACTCAAGTGATGAGTTAGGACCATAAATCTTCCTTGCAGCAGTTTTACGTGACAATCGCAGGTGCCCTCCTGTCTCCTGTCTCGAGAAAAAAAAAAAAAACTTTACTTATCAGCATCATACTGGACAACTGACCTAAAACATATATATATATATATATATATATATATATATATATATATATATATATATATATATATATATATATATATATATATATATATATATAATAAACAGAGTAGAATAAACACAAATGGCAATTAACACATTGAATTAATCGTGTAAGATGTACTCCAATAATCTTAACAGTGCATTTAATATGTGTGTGTGTGCATGTGTTTATATGTATATGTATATATATATATATATATATATATATCACAACATTCGTCCTCATTAATGATATTAAATATATTATTCAGTCTTATTAACATTGGATGTTATTTAAAAAATATTTGTTGTATGACTTTTTTTTTTTCTTTTTTACAATTTTTACTCAGAAATTACTAGTAAATTTCACAAATACGGCAAAAAAATGTTACACATGTCATATTGACATTAGATGTTGCATGCACATAGGCTATGATATATATGTAAATTATGTGGTGTCTGTGGAATAAGCGCTCCTGTCTCTTCTTATTGGGCGCAGCGCTCGTTCAGAGGGAGTGGAGAGAGAGAGACACACAGAGGAGCGCACCGACTCTGCGCTCCAGTCCACGGCTCTCCAGCGGAGGAGCGGAGCGGAGCGCACGCAGACAGACACGCTGCCGGTCTCTCGCGCACGAACAGCAGTCAGTGCCCTCTGTTCGAGCCGCTTCGAAGCTTTGAACACTGACGGATCTAAACCTCACCATCATTCCCTTCCAAACACAGGAGAGCAGCGGCGACGTTTGGATATACGCACCGCGCAAGCACGGGGATGTGGATCATAAAGTTCGTGTTGATTTGGACCTGCTGGATCGGAGTGAGCGCGGACTTCGATGGCAGGTGAGACCTGAATCAATGTGTTTGGAAGAGTAGAGACATTTCAGGTTGTTTTTTTCTAAAAAGAGTAAGTTGCTTTTTTAAATGTGACTTTAAAGTAAACTACTTTAAGATTTTAAACATCCTGTCAGACAAGGAATCTCTGTAAGTGTTAAGTTGCATTGTATCATCTCAAGCTAAATGTAAAAATATGAATATATGCTGAGCTATGAGTGCACATTTAAAAATAACAGGGTTGACAGTTTTACAATGAATATATTATAAGCCATTACTAGATTAGTGTGCAAGGTCAAAACACTTGAATAAGATGAAACATCCAGTTTTGAATAAGCAGTTGTATAATGTAGGAAATCATGATAACATGGTTGAGTGTTTAAGATCATCCCTTGACAAGCCTCACAGATAATGTGATAAAAATCAAGGAGACACTTGTGCTTGAAAACTTCACATTCTGAAAATGATGCTATTATGACAACGCTTTTTATCAATTTAAATAATTTTTTTTTTTTTAAAAAAGCAATTTAATAAGAGTAATAGGGTTGATGGATAACAATACCTAAAACATCCATAGGCATCCTCATGAAGTAACTTTTTTTTTTCTTCCATTTTTAAGGTCATTGTTTACACAAATGCTCAAGATTTGTTTCTACAAAAGTCACACTTTTTCATGAAATGAGAAAGCAATACTGCAACTCTTTTGAAAGCATAACCAGTGTAAACCACAGATGCCTCAAGGTTATTGCTGTTGTGATCAGTTAAATTTAGGACGGGTTTAAAGTTTGTGTTGTTACTGTGTTGTCAATCAAACAGTGAACTTGTGAACTTACATCCGTCTACAGCTGCTCTTAAAGATGTTCGCAAATGCAGAATCCCGGCATTCATTCTTTAACTTATCAGTAGTTGTGAATGCATAAATAGACGGCAGTTTGTAAAACATGCGTGTTTAAGAATCATTTATTCTCCTTCTTGGACAGTCAGTGCATGCGTTCCCGGTTGTTTCGTGCCCCAACATGTAATGTGAAATATGTGGTGAACAGAAACGTGCCAAAGATTCAAATCTGCTTAAAGCTTCATTGAGATTAAAGGGGATCGTATATCCATGCCTAAAATTAACTATGTGCTTCAGTAGATGTATCTCACTATACCTTAGGGCAAGGTTTCTCAGTCCATTCCTGCAGGCCCACCTGTGCTGCACATTTTAGGGGTCTCGCTAAACTGACACACCCAGTGTAGTTCATGAATCCCTCAGCTGGTGAAATGATAGTTGAATTAGATGTGCAAAATAAAAGAGATATCCAAAAGCTTTCAAGAATGAATGGCTGTAGGGAGATTATTACAGGGGTTCATTGATCTCTCCTGTCACATTGTGTAACTGCTTTTAAAGCAAGTTCTAAGTGCCAACTGTCAGCTTATTATGACTCATCTTTTATTGAGTATGCATTGCTGAATCATTTATTATGTAACGCTTAATTATCTCATTAAAGTTTGCATTACTTAAATAGGCCTACTCATTAAATATGAAAGGTAATACTTCATGTATTAATAAATGATGTATACACACTGCATATTAAAGTATATAACAATTCACATAAAGTCAAAAAAAAAACTGTTTACTTTTTAATGCACATATTATATGAACAAATCCTACAAACCACTGATTCCTGCCCTACGGTTTTACTTATATAAAAGAATAGTTCACTCAAAAATGGGAACTCTATCATGTCATTCCTAACCAGTGCAAATTTCTTTCTTCTGTGGAACACAAAATAATATATTTTGAAAAATGAAAGTAAAGGGGTTCGGTGGTGTTTTGGATGCCACTGACTTTCATTTTATGGTTGAAAATACTTTGTCAAAGTAAGTAATTCAGCTTGAAAATTATAGTGGATTTTCATTTTTGCATGAACTGTCCCATTTCATTTGGTAATGCATCACCTTATGGAAATAAAACTGGTTTTGAATAGCATTTCAACATCATTTATTAACTTTGCAAAGCTTAATTATGTCATTATAGTATGCATAACCTTATTACGTCATGCATTAAGTATGCATTGCCTACTTGCGTCATGTATTAAATATGCATCACTTAACTACATTAGGTATTAAGTATGCACCGCATAATTCCGCCATGTTTAAGTATGCATTGTCTAATTACGTCATTTATTCAGTATGCATCACCTAATTACGCCATGTATTAATTTTGTATCACCTAATTACGTCATTTATTCAGTATGCATCACCTAATTATGCCATGTATTAAGTATGCATCACCTAATTACTTAATTTATAAAGTATGCATTGCCTACCTACATAATTTATTCATTATGCATAGCTAATTACGTCATTTATTCAGTATGCATTGCCTACTTACGTCATTTATTCAGTATGCATTGCCTAATTACGCCATGTAGTAAGTATGCATCGCCTAATTACGTCATTTATTAAGTATGCATAGCTTAATTCATTTATTAAATATGCATAGCCTAATTACGTCATGTTTTAAGCATGCATCGCCTAATTACGTCATTTATTAAATATGCATTGCCTACTTGCGTCATGTATTAAATATTCATCGCCTAATTGCGTCATGTATTAAGTATGCATAGTTTAATTACATTATTTATTAAGTATGCATCACCTAATTACGTCATGTTTTAAGCATGCACCGCCTAATTACGTCATTGTTGAAAACACATGGCTTCACACTGTTACAGTCAGCCGGTTCCCACAGGGTGTTCCGCTGAGACACCGGCCACCCAAGTTTGGACTTGTGAATGCAACTCCTGCGGTGATCGTTATGGTATCTTTTGTCTTCTACTCTGCTGGGAAGCATTTTGTCCTTTTGACAAGATGAGCAATAGCTGTCCTTCTAAATGGACTGTAAATTTATTCACTGGCAGAAGTACTTTCTGTGTTAAAATTCAAGCTTGGTTCTTTTGCTTCTTCATATTTCCCTTATTTATCATTGCCAGTTGCCCAGAGGCAGAGCACAGCTATGATGCGCTTTCTCAAACACATCCGTACACAGTTAGGGGGACATTAATAATGGGCTTTTGGTACGACATTACCAGCACTCTTTTAGAGACATAATGAATAACTAATGCATATTTGTTTGTCATCTATATTTTTCCAAATGACCTTAGCACGCTCATTTAGTCAAGACTCTGGAATTCATTGCTTTCTATACATTCTAACTTCTCCGTGTCATTCCATACATCATGTGCTTAATGTTTGTGTAACTCACAGACACAATATTGATGCTTTTTCCGCAGGGCATGGCTTGCGCTGGCATTTCAGGAGCGGGAGCTGCCCACTGTAATGAACGTGTACATTAACCTGCTGGCGTACGTTATTAATTTCAGTCGTGATGGAGTTCGCTTGTCACCAGGGCCATTATTTGCCAATTTGCCCTGCTTATAAACCTGCTTCACTGCCCCGATCTAAATTCATAGAGAGAATATAGTGCATGAGTGCACTGTGAGGGGCCCATTCATTATCTGCAGGCCCTTAGCAGGGGCCGTTAAGCTTCTGTCTAATGGCTTATGCTTCACCTGAGGGACGACTCGCCGCTAAAAAACCAACTTGTCATTTGTTGACATGATAACAAGAGTGATCAATTACAGACAGACTCATTAAAGTGTCCAACTTTTTAAACTCTTCCAACCTGGGGTTTTGGATGGTTGAGCAGTGGGTTTTCTATGACTCACTGGAGTAGAATGTAAAATCCCCGCATCCCTAATTGTACTAATATATTTTGTCAACAGTGCTTTGTTACTCCCTCGCTTTGTCTTGGGGTACTACACTACGTGCCAGTTTAGAGGGCTTAAATGGAGTCCACATGTCCAGTTGGCCCTCCTTGTGGTCTTTCAGTTGATTTCATCATCTGAATTGTCTTAGGGAGTAGAATTTGACCCCAGTCCTGGAGTTGGCTGCCATGACCAATGAATGTGCATTGGTCACTAGGTCTGTAGTCAAGTTACTTTCAGTGTTTACACCCTGCCTGGCTCTACATTCATTTAGTCATTTAATATATTTTTTAAACAATTTGGTTGCACTTTATTTTACTGTACATGCACTTGCAAGTATTATACTTACCTAAGAAACTACTAGATAATATAAGGTAACAACATGGGTTAGGTTTTGGGGTATTAGGTTTAATTATTGTAATAAGTATATACTCTGTGTGTGGGTGGGTGTGTTTGTGTGTGTGTGTGTGTGTATATATATATATATATATATATATATATATATACACACACACATATGTAGTTATCATTAAAGTAGCATTATATCATAAATATATACATTTATTTTATGTATGTCAACAATTAATCTAGGCAGAAATGAATTCTAGAAAGAATAGACATTGTTAAAACAACTCACTGCATTCACTACCTCATTAATTTGTTGTAAAATTAGATGATGGAGTTATATATTTTCATATTTTTTCACTCAGAAATGGCTTGTACATTTTACAAATAAGTACAAAGAAATGTAAAATTATGAAGTGAAAATACAAAAGAAATGCAAAAAGGTCAGAAAAAGTGGCATCTATTTTCAATACAAGTGGCTTTTTTTCATCTCCGTTTCTAAAAAACTAGACTACATGAGTTAATTGTATATTCACATGCATAGCTGATAGAAAAGAAGATGCACTGTCAAGAAAGTAAGTGCCGTCAAACTAGAGCACAGAGATATAATATCACATTCTTAGGCTTTTGTTTTTATTTTTAGCAATGAATTAAAAATAACAAATAATAATAAGTTGAAAGCATTCAAATGTATTGTTTACGCCACTTTCTTGCAGCACAGTAGACCAGGCAGCTTTGAAATTTGCATTCTTTTTACTAAGCCGAAGGTTCAGTCTGTGACATTTGGGTTTTTTAATGGTCAACCATCTTCTCTTCATGTAAATTCACAGGTCAGAGTTGAAACTTTGGCACTTTGGCCTGCGTTTTCTCTACCCCTGCGTTTACATGCTTATGAATGGAGCAAAGCCTAATGTTACTGCACTTACTATAAAATGTCTTTCTCGATTGTCAAAAGAATTCCAGCAGCCAGACTGCTGTCTATATAACTGCACTGACCATCATGAAACTCATATCGGCTGAGCACAGTTGTCTTCAAATGCTCATAAACATCTCAGAAACTGTGGGAGATTCATAAATCTGTCCTTTCAGCCACAGAGGTGCATTTATTTCAGACTTGTACCTGCTGTGTCTGATTGCCGCTTAGCGCCGGATGAGATGGACTTTGCTTGACCAGTGTGTCAGTCTGCAGAGCCATGTATTCTATATTGAGGCTGGCGAATGAAGACAGCTCAACTCTCAAGCGCATGTTTCAAAGGCGCGTGTCTAATTGTCTGGCAGCCTGTGGAGGTGGCGGAGGAATGTGAAGGGTTGTAATTAAACCCCCCTGCACTTGCACCCGAGCCCGGCTGCATGTCATCATTCATATACATGTGCAGACTCACTACCAAACCGCACGAAGATTGTCAGACTGCCGCAGACAAATAGAAATGTGAATGTTTCACGACTTAAATGTGCCAGTGCACAGAGATAAAGGCACCTACCGCTAATTTTCGTGACCTGGTTGCCTCCTTTGAGCAGCTGGGGCCGGAATTGCATTATGGAGATATTTGTCGTTTGTTTAATCCGCTAATGCCAGACTGAGCTGGAAATTGAAACTGTGTAATAGCTGCATCTTTAACAAGGTGAGGAAAGACACTTTCTCAGGTGGACAAGGGATTTGTTGTGACAGCCTTGTTACCTCAGTGAGCGCGGCGCCGGTTTCTCGCTGGGCGACGCTCTCTCTCTCTCTCTCTCAGTTTGGTGTCTCTTTGGATCGGGCCCAAAGTTTGCAGATTGCTGACTGGCACGCAATCGCTTGTCTCTGGTGGGGCAAGTGCTGCACACGCGAAGATTTGTCTTTCTCTCATTGTCCCTCTCTGTAACAACTTCTCTTCTTTCTTGCTCATTTGCTTTTCAGTGTTAAGCGCTGAAGGTTATGTGAATCATCTTCTATTGTCAGACACAGTCGTATTATTGTAACACGGTGTCCTGAAAAGCTCGTCATCAAGCAATCATTCCGTCCTCCCTGAAAGTCAAATATTTTGTGAAAAGGCAAAATTGCAGCCAGTCGGAACATATTTGGTGTTCCACCCATCTGGAGACCAACCGTGAATGATAGTATGCATTGTGTGACCCCGCTCTGTCATACTCATTATTTTTCTAGACAGTCATTATTCTTTATATCAGTGATTCTCAAATAATGGCTGTTCTGATAGGGTCACGGTCAGCTAAATGCAAATAAAAAATGCTTCTAACCGTATAACTGTGCATTGTTAGAATAGCTTAATAAATAGCCTTTGCATCTTTTAGCTGAAAATTATTTGTATATTTCTACATTGATGTCAAAGGTCATGCATCAAATCAAACTCGGTATTTTGGCTCAGATTCATCTGATTCTGAGTGAAAATCCTTGAAATCTACTCAAAATGTGATTAAGACTAAATACATAGTACTAAGACTAAATACTTCACTTGCATTTAACGATCAATTTTTATGCTATTCAGCCTATGTTGTGATTAATAATCGTGCATATTGTTTTTTGCCTGTTTACGTAGTATTCAACCGTTTGGGGTCAGTAAGATTTTTCTCATTTTTGTGAAAGAAGTCACCAAGGCTACATTTATTTGATTAAAAAATACAGCAGAAATAGCTTGTTTTATAGTAGTTTCCTACCTTTACCTTTTCTCACTCTTGTGTACCCTTTAATAGCCTTGTCAGTCAGGATCAAATCCCCTTTCATCAACACCAAACCAGTCCTCATAAATATGTATGAAATAATAATCCTCATAAATGTGTTTGCAATTCATAGTTACACTGAATATCCTTTAGCATTCTAATTATAATTAAAATGGCCATTATTCCAAAGCACCATGTTTAAAAACATGCAATGCTGTGGGTGAAAACCGACACCAATTAGCTTCTACTCAAACTGAAGCAGTTTGAGAACTACATCCTCTGTGGATTTTCTAACTGCGTTTAGTTTGATGTTTTCATGGAAAAAGAAGGGCTTTGTATTGTTGTGGAGAAATGGGAGTGAAATGACTAAAGATGCATGTATGGGGTCTTTATGTGCATATGTCCTGCTGTGTGTGCCATTCACACAGATTGACATCAACCTTATATATATTATTTGGCTTTCTTACTTTTAAAAAGGAACTAAATGTGTATACAAAAGATAATTAAAAAGCATGTGCACCCCTGGGAACTATTGCAATATTTGACATATTGTGCACCCACTGTCTTGAAGTTGCACATGTTTGCAGTCAGTAAGAAATGCTGTTTTTAATACACTCAGAGGTGATTATGTGTTGATTATGAGTCTAGCCAGTGTGTGTGTGTTTGTGTGATTAAATGTATGTTTCAGGTGAGATATAGTGGAGTGACAGGCGGGAGCCCGGACTCAATCCTCTTAACATGCGCGCTGTGTCTTTAGAGGCGTTCTGAAGTCTCCTCTCCCTCTCTAAGCTGCACACGCACACATTTTCCCTTCAACCTGTCACTCTCATTTAGTGCCACCATCACAGTTTCTTACTGGAGTGACTGGCAGCAGGACGGCCCACATTAGCATTTTCACTGCCTTACCATCCAGAGTAACCAAAGACGATGCAGCATGTGGGCAAAGTTCCCAATTCAGTTCCTGTCTCACTTGTGTAACACATGCAACTTACAGAACTGGGTGATATGTCTTGTGATGATTTTTAAAATATATAACAATGCCTAGTAGATTAAATATCTGTCTGTCTGTCCGTCCGTCCGTCCGTCCATCCATCCATCCATCTATCTGTCCTTCCATCTGTCTACCTATCTACTGTATCTGTGTCCGTCCATCGATCTATCATCTGTCTCTCCATCCATCCATTGATCTATCATCTATCTGTCCATCCTTCTATCAGTTTATTATCTATCTATCTCTCCGTCCATTCATCTGTCTATCATCTATCTATCTGTCTGTCCATTGATCTATCTAATCTATTATCTATCTATTTCTCTGTCCATCCCTCAATCTATTATCTGTATATCTATCTGTCTGTCTATCGATCTATCATCTATCTGTTAATCTGTCCATTGATCTATCATCTCTCTGTCTGTCCATCTATCCTTCCGTCAAACTGTCATCTATCTGTACGTCTGTTTGTCCATCCATCAGTCTATCATCTATCTGTCCAGCCGTTCATTGATCTGTCATCTTATCTATCAGTCCACCATCCATCCATCTGTCATCTGTCTGTATGTTTGTCTGTCTGTCCATCAATCTATCTTATAACTGTTCATCCTTCCGTCAGTCTATCATCTATCTGTCCAGCCGTTCATTGATCTGTCATCTTATCTATCAGTCCACCATCCATCCATCTGTCATCTGTCTGTATGTTTGTCTGTCTGTCCATCAATCTATCTTATAACTGTTCATCCTTCCGTCAGTCTATCATCTATCTGTCTGTCTGTCCATCCATTGACCTATCATCCGTCCATCTCTCCGTCCGTCCGTCCATCCATCCATCCATCTCTCTGTTTGTCTGTCCATCCGTCTATCTATCTATCTATCTATCTATCTATCTATCTATCTATCTATCTATCTATCTATCTATCTATCTATCTATCTATCTATCTATCTATCTATCTATCCATCTATCCATCCATCTATCCATCTATCCATCTATCCATCCATCTTTCTATCTATCTATCTATCTATCTATCTATCTATCTATCTATCTATCTATCTATCTATCTATCTATCTATCTATCTATCTATCTATCTATCTATCTATCTATCTATCTATCTATCTATCTATCTATCCATCTATCATCTATCTATCTATCATCTAAGCCTGTGAATTTGGCACATTTGCAAGTCATGAGGTAACTTCTATTGTTCCTGTTGTCTTATCCATTGCATCAGTCAGCCAGTGAGGTTTTATCTTTATTCACAAAGCTTCCGTTGTACTCAGTGACACAGGTGCTGCAGATAAGACGCTGTGAGTTATCGTTGTGCTGTACCAGACCAGAGGCAGATGTTCTCGTATGCTGATGCTGGATACACACAGAGCACTGATAAGATGAAGTCTGTCTGTGCTCCTGCTGCCTATAGCTAGAGGGAATTTATAGAAAATAAGAATGATGTTCTTAGAAGAAGATATGTTACATGACCCAACAATGTGAGCGAACAAGACAGTTTTTTGGAAAACATCGTTCTTGGAAACAACAGCGAAGTGCTGTTTAAAACCGATTTTCCATAAAATGGAAAATAAAGGTACAGCTGAAGTGCTTTTGAATCTGAGAGTTTCTTGGCAGCGCACACTGGGATTACTGATTTCTTTTTTTTCCACCAGCAGTGCTCCAAATGTTTTTCTGAAGAAGTAAAACCTTTTAAGGTCTGTGAAAATAAGCAAAAGGGAGTGAACACAGGTCAAATGACGTAACGTAAATGGATCATGGGTAATAGATACAGGGAAAGCACAGCACACAACCTAAAATTAAACTTCTACTTAATATGCCTGGCTGTATTTAAACAGCAAAGACAAAATAAGAAAGAAAATGAACTGAGCTAGTTATATTTCAAATATAATGTATTTAAAACATTCTCAATTTTTTGAAATTGTGAATATTAATTTTATTTTATTTCACATTTTACTGAAGTTTCCATGATTCTTCTTTGTCCCACAAGTATATGATATGAGCATTGATTTAAAATAAAAAAATACATTTGATTTATTTCAGTCTATATTGTCTTGAAAGGTCAATAAATTGACTCTTGATTCAAAAATCTTCAAAACAATATATTACATCATCTCTTAAAAATGTAAAAACTTCTTGTGGTAACTTTTCAAGTATTTGGATGGATGGAAGAATAGATAGATTAGATAGATAGATAGATAGATAGATAGATAGATAGATAGATAGATAGATAGATAGATAGATAGATAGATAGATAGATAGATAGATAGATAGATAGATAGATAGATAGATAGATAGATAGATAGATAGATAGATAGATAGATGGACAGATGTTAAGGTGATGTTATGCCGATGTAACTGATTTCTGTGCAGTGATTGGTTAAGGTCTGATCAAACTGTGTCCTGACAGGTGGCCCAGACAGATGGCCTCGTCCAATGGGCTGTGTCGGTACGGCGCCCGCATCGACTGCTGCTGGGGTTGGACACGTGTCTCCTGGGGCCAGTGCCAGCGTGAGTAACTGCTGCTTTAGGGGTGAACAGTGCTATGGGGGGCCAGCTAAGGGTGCTTCTAGACTTCCATGACGCTGTAACCTTCTTTTAGCCACTTAACAACAGCACAGCAAGCCACCAGTTGCCATATATGAAATGCATCTACATAGCTTAACAAAATTGATCAAAACCTCTACGGACAATGTTCTGTCCTAAGTTTGGCATAATGTTTTACATACTGATTTGCAGGATCCATTTGATTCCAACACATACTGTATAATGAACTGGTGACTTGTAATGCCCTCACTGAAGTGGAAGCTGCAAGGTTAGGTCACGTGGCTGAAAATAAGCAAGACTACATCCCGGGACATAATGCTTCTGAATTTCATGCTAACTAACTGGGTTAGCCGTAAGAAAATACCTGCCAGTTGTCCGCTTTGTCTTTGAGATATTCTGCATGACACCCAATATTATGTGGTTCAGTCATTTGGAATAATTAAAAGGTACAATGCGCGGTTTCTGCAACAGCACCACATTCCTGCAGGATTAGTTTGAGGTCTAAAAAAGACAAAAGTCCACGCATGTATTGAAAAAAAAACACACATTTAAAAACAATTTTTAAAGACTTTTTTTTTTAATTAAAGATTTTTGTGCAATAATAGGAAAGCTTAGGAATATTATTATTATTATTATTGCTGTTGTCATTTTTATTTAAGTTAAATTACCCATAATGCCCTTAGTTGGAGCTAGTGTGGTTTGTGCCAGATCTGTAATGTGAGATCCCTAAAGAAAAGTGCATTCATCTCACACTAGAAGTGATGAGGCCTCTCAAATCTTACACTGCATTAATCACATAATGATTTTCAAGTACGGATTAGCTCATTTTATTGCGTTATCATGGAATCAGAGGATGTGCTTCCCCTGCTCATATTAATAGCGTCTTATGCTTCATTTATCAGCTTCCATATGTTCGCTACAAATCTAAAAATGATACAGCATGCTTCTGAGCGAATGTTTGACCGTATCACCAAATGGAAGCAGCCTAGTGATGATTCATGGGCTATTCAGTGATGCATGATGATATTAGCGGGACAATGTATCGGGCAGCCTGACAAATGCGAGATTCTCTGCATGGCTTGTGCACTTGATAGCCCAGCTGTTGCCTTTGCCACAGAATTGCAGTTTTTCTGGGGGACACATGCTGAGGGGCTCCAAAAGCTAACGCTAATGCTTCTATGCTTGTAGATTGCCATCGTTTTGACCATATTTTGTAACATGAAGCAATGTTTTCTTTGTGTGACTGTGTGCGGATGTGTGCAAATGTCTCTCACACTTCACATGGCCGAGGTACGCCTTCGTAAATTACGTATTCTTCGCCCAACAAAGACTGTATTATATGAGTATGCCTGACACAGATGGCTGAGAATGGTAATTGGAAGTAAATAAATATGCACAATGGGCGGCGAACCGACCGATTCTATCCTCAATCACGGACGGCAAGGCTGCCAGCGGTTGAACTCGCAATTTTGGCAGAGAATAGAAAGTGCACGGGGGGACGTCGAGGGCTCCATCATGACTGATTATGGGATCGCTGCATCTCACATCTTTGATGAAATTGCTGCGGTTTGTTTTGGCCGGTCGGTGATCATTCGGGGTGAAGATACACATTGAGAATGAAGGCCGTAATGAATGCATCCCCGAACACAGACTCCTCTGGGAAAGTGAAGTGCTCGGCTCCAAAATGCTTTTCAAATATTCATCCAGTCAAAGGTTTTGCTAGGCGCCGCAGTCATATCTGGCTCCATTCACACCGCAATAACAGGAACATGAAGCTGCAATATTTGATTTTCTCCAAACAGCTGGTTTAGGGGGCAGCCCTGGGTTTCGTGGGCTGAATTGGTGATTAAGATTAAACCTCGCACAGCCGAAATTAGATTCCCCACTCATAACACCCTAATCATCTAGAGTTAACAAGATCTCAAACTGAGGATGAATTTCGATGAAGTTCCTTCGCGAGGAAGCGAGACGGCTCAGAGCGAGGGTGAAATCCTGTGTGGTGAAATATCTCAAGGAAAAAGGCGTCAGGACATCTTGGACTGTAATCTCTCTCTCATTCTCTCTCTAAAAGCTGGATTTTAAAGGAACGTTGCGGGTTCAATACAAGTTAAGCTCTATCAACGGCTTTCGTGGCATAATGTGGATTACCAGAGAAGATCATTTTGACTCATGCCTCTGGTTAAAAAAGGACAGGCAGTCTACATTAAAATATGTATAATATCGGTTTAAAAATTGGGGGTTAGTATGTTTTAGTTAAGTTTAGTTTGGTTAGTTAAGATTTCTTTTTCATATAATTTTTTTTTTAATCCATCAAAGAATCCTGAATAATATGTATCACAGTTTCCACAAAAATATTAAGCAGCACAACTGTTTTGAGCACTGATAATAAAAAGAAATGTTTCTTGAGCAGCAAATCAGCATGGTTTCTGAAGGATATGACACTAATGAAAGGAGTAATGGTGCTGAAAATCACAGAAATCACTTACATTTTAAAATGTATTAAACAGATATTTTAAATTGCAGTTGTATTGTTAACAGAATCATTTAACAGAATAATTTGTGTTAGTGCTTTAACATGAATAAAAGCTTCATCGTTCTGCTTAAAACCTTCCTGAATGCTTCCCAGCTTCACTTGTTTTGAAAATGTTTCACTTTAATTGAGACTTTTGTGTTTGAACCGAAGAATGTGTCTTATGTGAACACCCTTTAATAATCAGAGTTTGGTGAATCCGAATTTGAGCCCTAATTAATACCAGAATATGGTAATCATTCAGTAACATGGTACATATCAGAGCACTATGGTATCTTTTCAAGAGTAATGTAAGCTGTGGGAGTGGCCGTCACTGCTGTTGCCAAAAGCATCATCAGTTAATTAGAAGTAATTGGCTCTCATGAGGATCGGTGAGGTCAGGCAGGACAAGGTGGGTGCTGGTATCAGAGAACAGGATTTAAGAATTGAACATCTGCAACACCAGCTATACTGTTCCTAAGCTGCTTCTAAAATACCAGCTCAGCAAAGTATTACTCAAATGTTTGAGCATCAGTGGTTCGCAGGGGAGTGAGGAGCTGCAAAGAAACCTTTGTTACAGAGGCAGTCCTGCCTGGGCAAGAGAACATAGGAACTAGAGGAGTGCAACTCTGTTTTGTGGACCAATGAATCCAGCTTTGAAGACCTTTTTTTTTTTTAATTTTGGAAACAGTTTGAGCATTGTTGGACAGTGCTTTGATATAGTGTTTTGCACTTTGCAACACATTTAATGAATTATATGAAATATGTACTGTATATGTTTCTGAATATTAAAAAATTAAGATGTTTGGGGTGGTTCTTTTTTAATGTTTTTTAAACCAATCTCTAATGCTTATAAGCATTAAAAATACAGTAAAAACAGTAATATTGTGAAAATATTATTACAATTTAAAATAACTGTTTTCTATTTTAATATATTTGAACCATGTGAACCTGGACCACAAAACCAGTCTTAAGTTGCACAGGTATATTTGTAGAAAAGCCAACAATACATTGTATGGGTCAAAATTATCTATTTTTCTTTTATGCTAAAAATCATTAGGATAAAGATCATGTTCCATGAAGATATCTTATAAATTTCCTTGCGTAAATATATCAAAACTTAATTTTTGATTAGTAATATGCATTGCTAAGATCTTCATTTGGAAAACTTTAAAGGTGATTTTCTCAATATTTAGATTTTTTTTTTGCACCCTCAGATTCCAGATCTCAGCCAAATATTGTCCTATATTGTCCTAACAATACATACATCAATAGAAAGCTTTATTCAACTTACAGATGATATGTAAATCTCAATTTCAAAAGTTGTCATAAAATTGACCCTTATGACTGGTTTTGTGGTCCTGGGTCACGTATTTTAAAATGTAATTTATTCTTTGATGCAAAGCTGAATTTTAGCATCATTACTTCAGTCTTCTACGGAGCCCCTTAAGGGACATAGTGGTGGGAAAAAATTCACGGCGAGTGGAAAAAATTCAGGGTGGAAGTAAAAAAAACGTTAAAAAAAACTTTTGCGTTCTCTCGCAAAGATATTTGTGTTCTCTCGCAAAACCAGTTGAGTTCGGACAAACTCTTCCTGTTTACTTTACAGCTTGCAGTGGTTACAGCTCGTATGTTCACAATGGAGCGGTTCATAGAGTTTTGTCTTGAACTTGGACTCAATAAAGAAATACAGTCAGTGGTTAGTTCAAGGCATGGTTTTGGGACATTCTAAAACGCTTAATGTGGCTTAATGTTTTAAAACAGTGACATTGGAGGACCAAATTCGATAATAATAAATGCTGATAAAATTATTAGGCTAATTATTAGTGATATTACTATTAAAAAGCAGAATAGCCCAGAATATGAACGCAACACCCTACACGTTAAGGTTTTTCTCCCCCATAGAAAACGCTTAAGATAGTCTAATGAATGAAGACTGTGATTTAAAATTAACAAATCTGTTTACAGTTTATATTATGCACAGCCCAGAAAGGAACGTACAGTGTTTTCTCCCCCGCAGACAAAACATTATAAAAAAACTCTTAGCACGTTGCTTTTAGTTTAAATATTTAATAAAATATAAAACTTGAGTTTTTTAATCACATTAAGCGTTTTATGAACCACTGCAAGATATTCCGTTTGGCTCATCTGCTTTTCTGTGCATAATATAAACTGTAAACAAAATTACGTGTCATGACTGTTAAAGGAACACTCCACTTTTTTTGGAAATAGCCTCATTCTCCAACTCCCCCAGAATTAATAAATTGAGTTTTACCGTTTTTGAATCCATTCAGCCGATCTCCGGGTCTGGCGATTGCACTTTTAGCATAGCTTAGGATAGATCATTGAATCCAATTAGACCACTAGCATCGCGTTCAAAAATGACCAAAGAGTTTCGATATTTGTCCTATTTAAAACTTGACTCTTCTGTAGTTATATCGTGTACTAAGATCGGCGCGAAATGAAAAGTTGCGATTTTCTAGGCCGATTTGGCTAGGAACTATACTCTCATTCCGGTGTAATAATCAAGGAACTTTGCTGCCGTAACATGGCCGCAGCAGGCGCAGTGATATTACGCAGCGCCTGAAAGTAGTCCCCAGCTAGGTAACTAGTTATAATATAGCTGGGGACTACTTTCAGGCGCTGTGTAATATCACTGCGCCTGCTGCCGCAGCAAAGTTCCTTGATTATTACGCCGGAATGAGAGTATAGTTCCTAGCCAAATCGGACTAGAAAATCGCAACTTTTCATTTTCTGCCGGTCTTAGTACACGATATAACTACAGAAGAATCAAGTTTTAAATAGGACAAATATCGAAACTCTTTGGTCATTTTTGAACGCGATGCTAGTGGTCTAATCGGATTCAATGATCTATGCTAAGCTATGCTAAAAGTGCTATCGCCAGACCCGGAGATCGGCTGAATGGATTCAAAAACGGTAAAACTCAACTTATTAACTCTGGGGAAGTTGGAGAATGAGCCTATTTCCAAAAAAAGTGGAGTGTTCCTTTAAGTCGTGTATTAGCAGGGAAGCCACATTAAGTGTTTTAGAATGTCCCAAAACCGTGCCTTGAACTATAACCACTGACTGTATTTCTTTATACTTGAGTCCAAGTTCAAAATAAAACTTTAAGAACCGCTCCATTGTGAACATACGCGCTGTAAGAACCTTTCATTAGCCTACCTTAAGTGTTTTCTATGGGGGAGAAAAAGCTTAACGTGCAGGGCGTTGCGTTCATATTCTAGTAATATTATTAATAAGGTTATTAATATTATTCATATTTATTTTTTATTTTTTTTTATTATCGAATTTGGTCCTCCAATGTCACTGTTTTAAAACATTAAGCCACATTAAGCGTTTTAGAATGTCCCAAAACCATGCCTTGAACTAACCACTGACTGTATTTCTTTATTGAGTCCAAGTTCAAGACAAAACTCTATGAACCGCTCCATTGTGAACATACGAGCTGTAACCACTGCAAGCTGTAAAGTAAACAGGAAGAGTTTGTCCGAACTCAACTGGTTTTGCGAGAGAACACAAATATCTTTGTGAGAGAGCGCAAAAATTTTTTAGAAAAAGTTTTTAAAAAATGTTTTACTTCCATCCTGAATTTTTTTCACTCACCCCAGATTTTTCCCACCAATTGTCACACAATCCTTTTGAAATCATTCTAATATGCAGAATTTCTGCTCAAGAAATGTTTCTTATTATTATTATAATACAGCTGTGCTGCTTAATATTTTCCTTTTATTTATTTGTTTGTTTGTTTTTTGAGGATTCTTTGGTGAATGCAAAGAATAGTGTTAATTTAAAATGGAAAACTTATTGTGTATTTAGTGCCACTTGTATGCATGTATATGTATTCCATTAATACAGTATGAGAACATGTGAAATGTGAGTGACATAAGGCTTTGTGTATGTGTGATTGTATGTGTTTGCATTTGTAACGCTTGTCCATCATCAGCATGGCTCCCATGTAATGTTTTCATCTCACATTTAGACCAAGCTTCGTTTTTTTCTTTTTTTGTCTGGCCGTTTGTTTTGCAGCTCTCTACGTCTTAACCCGCAGAGTAATCGGGATAAGGTGCCAACCCCAAGGTTAGCACCACATCATATTTCCTTTGCAATCATCTTGCCTGAGCGTCATTCAGAGCATGCATCCGCTGAATCCTGAGTTCCCCTTTATTTATAGTCCCCCGCACGCGCTCCTCCTTTGAGAATATCCTGATATCCTGTGAACACTTCACACCTGCTCCTGCTACCATTTGAATATCTGGACCCTCTAGGATATTTGGATATTACTGTTTATATTCACTTATTTGTTTGCTCCCCAACGTAAACCTCAAAGGATCCCACATCAAGAGTGTTTTCGGTCGTTTTACTACTTTTATTTAGAGCAGGAGAGAGAGAGGACAGGAAATGGAGAATGGAATCAGGAATTTTTACAAGCCAAATTTAAACTTGCATCAGCCATAGAGCAGCTAAATGTCATCCATCTATTTTTTGTGAGTAACTTAGAATGGATAACACATGACCAACGCAAAAACAAGAAGACGGGAAAAAAAAAAAAACTTATTCTAAGTCATGATTTTGTAGTGATAGAATTTTTTTAACATGAAAGTTAAATATATGAAAAATAGATTAATAATATATGAATAGCATATATGTCTATGTCTATATACACACACACACACACACACATTTTGTTTACAGAAAATTAAATTTAAAAAATCATATTAAATATTAAAAAGTGATATGACTGAATTATATACGTGTTGCACAAACACATTTGTATACAATTCATTTATTCATGTCTATATATTCTTTTCTTATTTATTTTATGTCTATTTATGTTTTATTTACTTATTTACATATTTTAGGATGGTAATTGTAGCATTTTTCCCCGATAAACATAAATACAATTTAATTAATAAATTACACACACACACACACACAAATATATATAGTCATTTAGTCATTTATTTATTCATTCATTATTCATTTATAGAATTATCTATATGTATCTAAACAAAGTCAACATTTAAAATCACTCAAATATCTGAGGGTGACATTGCAGGTCTGGCATGAACCACTAGGCTAGGGCTTTGCAAGGTTTATTGATTTTTCCTACTCAGAAAAAATCATTATTATCCTTTCAGATTCTTAGTGCAACTTATTTTGAATCTTATTTTCATAAAATTCACCAATTATGCTTACTGGCCTATGTCTTTGAAGCGGCCGTCCGCTCAAGCGTCATCAGAGCGCATGAACTGATAGGTATGCTATGCCGAGAATGAAAGTCTCCAGGGATGAAGGAGCACTTGTGCCGAGCGTTTTGAAGCCAGCAGGACCGTTTGATGTGGTTTGTCAATAATGGGCACTTCCCTTGGCCCATTTCGCCTGTGGTTTGCGTCCCAAGTGCCGGCATTCACTGAACCGGACTGCAGCAGATAGGTTTCCCTTTAAAGCCCCTTCCTTAAGCTCTTCATTCGTCAGCACTTAAAAATATAACCAATGCCTGTGATCATACGGCGTCCCACCTGGATTAATCCACGATTTCATCACATTTGATAACTGTCTGGCCGGTGAGATAAGGCAGCCGCCCGGATAAACTCTCAATGTCAGAGAACTTTGCCGCTTTCCTTGTTTGTCTCCTGCCAGCTTAGGCTTTACCACCAAATTAGGGACCGTGCTTGTCCTTTTGTGTTTTAACCTCAGGGTTTGATCTTACTGCTCAACCTCCATATTGAATAACGCAGGTTAAAACCGAGGTGAACATGTACCTTTGATTAGTTTACTCTGTCTAATAAGGTAGAATGAGACGGGTTGATTCTTATCATGCTATTTTTTGCCAGAGTGGGCTAATGCCTTTCTGCCTTCATGCAGTTTGAACAGGATGAAAGTAGATATGTGTGTGTCTTTAATCTACTGTACACACCAGCAGGATCTAGTCTTGCATTCACCATCTGGGGTCCAGTGGGTTTTGAGTTGAAAATACCTCAAATGTTTAAGCCTTAGTCATATTGTCACATGTTTGTACTCGCATCAGTTTGTGGTGTATTCTTAGCTCCTCTCTCATTGTGAGAACAGCACCAGTGAGGAAAATTAACAGCTCTGATAGGCCTCCATAATTGGAGACTCAATGAAGCTTTGAATGAAAATTAGTCTCAGCCGACTGCAGACTCGGCTATGAACCAGTGCTGGAGGTTGTGCTGTAGGCCTGGTCTGGTCTGGTCCAGTCTAATGTCACAGGCGTACAGCAGCTGCTGCTTTGTGTTGCAGTGTACAGATCAAACTGCACACTCAGTCCCCATAGAATGAGACTGCAAATAAGTGTGGAAAACATGTACTGCACTGCAGGTGAGAACGCAGCTAGGCTAAATAGGAAGCCTTTTTGAAAACACTACCAGTCAAAAACACTTTTAATGTTGTTGAAAAAAGTCTGTAATATTGTGAAATTTGAGTAATTTATATATATATTTAAATATTATTTGTTCCTGTGACATCAAAGCTGAATTTTCAGCATCATTACTCCAGTATTCAGTGTCACATGATCCTTCAGAAAACATGCTGATTTCCTGCTCAGTGTGCTGTCAGTTTTATTAGTGCTTAATTATTATTGGTTCTTATTATTGACAATACTAAAGTTTAAAATAGTATCAACATAGTTATTTTAAATTGTACTAATATTCCACTGTATTGCTCTTTTTTACTGTATTTTTCAGCAAATAAATTTAGCCTTGGTAAGAATCTTCTTTTAAAAACATTAAAAAAAAAAAAAAACATTGACTGGTAGTGTACACAAAAACAAAATAAATATAAAAGTACAATATTAATTAGTATTTTATGTTATATAATAATAATAATAAAAAAAATGTCAAAATTAATCCTACTTTGAATAATATATATATATATATATATATATATATATATATATATATATATATATATATATATATATATATATATATATATATATATATATATATACACACACTTAGGACCATGTGATATTTCAGTTTTTCTTTTTTAATAAATCTGCAAAAACATCAACAATTCTGTGTTTTTCTGTCAATATGGGGTGCTGTGTGTACATTAATGAGGAAAAAATGAACTTAAATGATTTTAGCAAATAGCTGCAATATAACAAAGAGGGAAAAATTTAAGGGGGTCTGAATACTTTCCGTACCCACTGTATATATATATATATATATATATATATATATATATGTAACCAAGCGAAAAGTCACTGTCAATAAAGAGACAGATTACATGACCAGAGTTGTGCAATGCATAAATCATGTGTTTTCGTACTTTTGTCATGCACTGATGTGAGTGACACTGGCCCTTTAAGAAATGTGAATCTGAAGTGCCACGAGAGTTACGTAAACCGAGAGATTCACCGCGCGGGTTTTGGCTAGTGCTCACGCGGTTGTGAAGTATTGCTGATTAAATCAGTAACACTCGCGAAATATTGCGAAATATCCACCGTTAGTGAGTTGCGACCTCTTTCTCAGTGCTTTCGTGATTGGATGGCTGGGTATTGGTGGTGATTTCAGTCGAGACACATTTCTGTGAATTCCCTCGAAGCGTAAGTGATGAGATATCATCAATATCAGAGTGATTATGAAGGGTAATTTTGTGTATAATTGGATGTGTATCAGTGTCATTGATATGTGATTTAATTTTGTTGATTCAAGAGGGGAGAAAAGTGCTCCGTAGGCCCTCTGTGTGTTTCTGGAGTGAGCGTGACGCATCAGAAGGGAAATTGAGGTCATCATTCGCTGCGAAATTTGTTAATGCTGTGTAGAGTGATGATGAACCGTAAGTTTGCATTGTTTAATTTCAATTGTGCAGTTAACCAATGTTTATTCACTTACTGACAAAGTTGTGAAAGATATTGATTTATACTGAATGTGATTTTCTGGTTTTGTTTCGTGTGTTTGTCACTTAATCTGAGCAGTTTATTTGGTTTTCTGTGTTTACAAATACTATAATTGTGTGAATTTGTTTTCCAGAATGTGTGGCTGCTACCGTTGTCTATGTTGGCTAATGTTGTTACTGAGAACAAACAAAGAGTGACACAGTTGATTGTAAAAAGAAACAAGCTTTAAGTTTATATACCATCTTTATCTCTTCTACTTTCATCCTTATTTTGCATAGTTAATACTGCACTGCTTTCAGTGCAGTCTGGGAATAAAAAAACCCCGTTAATATTTTATCCTGTGTCCGGTGTCATCAGTGAAACGCATCTCGCCGGGCCACAGATTTTTGGTACCAGGAGTGGGGTCCCATTGCTAATTTAAGTAGAGTAGAGAGAACGTAGACAACGGTAGTAGTGAAGAGTGGTCGAGTGCCGGTGCCAAAGAGGTCGACGACGAAAAGTGTGACGTGCCTGGAGAGCCTGCGGGAAGCAAAGGACCAGCTTCGGGAACGCAGGGCGGTGTTCACTTCAGCGCTGAGGTCGTTGACAAAGGAGACCGCACAAAACTACCCTTCAGGTTGAACTGTAGTGACTGTGACTGTTTTGAGTGCGTGCTATTCGAAATAGAGACATTGCAAGAACATGGACCAGGACGACGATGTGCCAGCAGTGCAGCCTGGAACCAGCCGTGATGTGGACAATGCTGGGGCTATGGGACATGGTGATGGAGGTAATAGAGTGGCCGAGCTGCAGTCACAAATTCTGGATCTAGGTCGAAGACACGACCAAGTAATGTCAACTCTTGCTAATATGAGTAATGTGGGCACTAGGTCCTATGTTTATATTCCAAGGGAACGTCAAATTGTGCCATTTAGTGGTGATCCTGTTAAAGATGGTCAGTCTGTAGATGAGTTCATTGATGAGGTTGAACGTGTAATTCGGGTACGGGGTTTGAGCACTGACGACCAAGTGGACTTCGTACTGTCCCATTTAAGAGGTTCAGCCTTAGATGAAGTCAAGCTATGTATGGGTGGTGAGACAAGACAGCCTCAGGAACTGTTCTCATATTTGAGGGGAGCCTTTAGGGAGAAACGGACTACACCACAGTTGTTGCATGCTTTTTATGCACGTAGACAGTTAGACGGGGAGGATTTACGTGATTTTTCCCATGCTCTCTCTCAGCTTCTTAATTCTGCTGTCCAACAATCCCGTAATGCTGTGTCTGATCCCCAGCTTGTTTTGAGAGACCAGTTCATCGAAGGCATAAGAGATGCGACCCTGCGTAGAGAGTTGCGCAAGCTCGTCCGAGAAAGGCCTCAGTCTACCCTGTTTGATGTCCGTGAAGAGGCGCTGATGTGGGTTGCGGAGGATAGACCCCGTGGTGCTAATGTGGCCAGAAGTCGGAACATCGTGAGTACAAGTTCGGGAGGGGTGTCAGAATGTTCAGATCCAGTCACTCCTCCACAAAGTGACACGGCTGTGGCCTTGCAGGAGGTAGTTAAGATAATCGCCCAGCAGGGTAGGGCCATTGGAGAGCTCACTAATGCCATTCGTGAACTCACTGTACAAAAGGTTGGTTCAAGTGGTAACCAGAATGGAAAGCCCAAGGTCAAACCCAAGTACACAGAAGATGGTCAGCCTATCTGTTTAAGGTGTGAAGGAGTGGGACATGTAGCTAGACACTGTTCTGTACCACGTAGCGTCAAAGCTCAGTCGACGACCAGCACAAGTTCTGCGGTACAGGGAAACGGGGTCCCTCCGTTGCTGTGAGCCGGGCAATGCGAGGAAAACCCGAAGGCTCAAGACATAGCACATTGACGAAAGAACGGTTTCTGGAACGTGCGGTTGGCAAGTGCCCTGAAGTTGATGTTACCATTGGTGGTATTCCAGTTAGATGTCTGCTCGACACCGGGAGTAATGTGAGTACCCTAACGGAAAGCTTCTTCAGAGAGCATCTCCACGGAGAAGACAAGGACCTTCACTGCACTTCTAAGTGGCTAAGAATAACTGCAGCGAACAAGTTACCTCTGCCGTATCTGGGTTATGTTGAATTGGACATCCAAGTGATGGGATTGACAGTACCTGAGTGTGGGTTCCTAATAGTCAGAGATGGTGATTCTGCAGATCCAGATCCAACTCCCCCTGGTATCATAGGCATGAATATCACCCAGAGATGCCAAGAGTTTGCACTGACTGAGTTTGACACTGCCTTAGGAGGAAAGCTGGATCCTGTGTGGAGGGAAGCATTCAATCGTATACAGGAAGTGGCACGGGTGAGGAAAATGTCAGCAGTCAAGGTTAGCGGTAAGGGCAAAACCCATGTGCCAGCGTCCGCTGTAGCCACGGTCTATGCCAGAGTGAATAAGAGAGCCACTGACACCAATGCGTGGCTGGTGCTGGAACCAGGAAGCACCCCGTTACCAGGCGGATTGATCCCTATGCCCACCTTAGTGTCGTCCAAGAGTCGAGTATTTCCAGTCCAAGTGGTCAACTTCTCTCAGGAAGATGTGTGGCTGGCTCCTAAAGTTCGTCTTGGGATACTTACTCACTGTCGGTGCGTTGAAAGTGAAGCCTGCGAGGTGAGATTCCAGCGTATCTCTGCCGACCACGAAGAGGTGAGAGTCGACCCGAAGGATAAACTGGAGTCTGAAACTGACCCAAGTAACCTGTTGAGTAGACTGCATATAGGAGGTACACCAGAACAGCAAGCCAAGCTCTGTGCATTGCTTCTAAAGTATGCAGATGTTTTTGCGGTCCGAGATGAAGATCTGGGATACACAGACCGGGTGAAACATGAGATCCACTTGACCGATGATACTCCCGTGGTTCAGCCTTATCGCAGGATACCGCCGACTCAGTTTGAAGAGGTCAAAGAGCATATCTCGGGTTTGCTCAGTAAGGGTGTCATCCAGGATAGTGCGAGTTCCTACGCTTCACCCATCGTTCTAGTACGCAAGACTGATGGAAGCTTAAGGCTGTGTGTGGATTATAGGAGACTGAACTCAAGGACGAAACGTGACGCTTTTCCATTGCCGCGCATCGATGAGAGTTTGGATGCTCTGGGCGGAGCGCAGGTTTTCTCGACGATAGACCTTGCCAGTGGTTACCATCAAGTTGCAGTCCATGAAAGGGACAGACACAAGACGGCTTTCACTACTCCGTTTGGCCTTTATGAATACCGACGGATGCCCTTTGGGCTATGTAATGCACCCGCCACGTTCCAACGGCTCATGCAGGCAATCATGAGTGACTTTGTGTTTCAGATTGTGCTGATCTATTTAGATGACTTGTTGGTGTACTCATCCACCTTTCACGAGCACCTGGTGCGACTTGAGACCGTGTTTAGGAGATTGAGGGAAACTGGACTGAAGATTAAAATAGAGAAGTGTCATTTCCTGCAGCCAGAAGTGAGATTTCTGGGCCATCAAGTGTCATCCAACGGCGTGAGTACAGACCCTGATAAAGTAAGTGCAGTTCGGGAGTGGCCAGTCCCCAGTACGCTCAAGGAACTCCGATCGTTCTTGGGGTTTTGTAGTTATTATAGGAGATTCATCGAAGGGTTCTCCCAGATAGCTGGACCATTGCATGATGTAGTGAATGTGTGCATAAGAGAGTCTAGTCAAGTCAAGGCAGCTCAGCTGTATAGGAGTTCTTGGACTTCCCAGTGTCAGACAGCGTTTGAGAGCCTCAAAGACAAGCTGACCAGTGCACCAACGTTGGGGTATGCTGATTTTACGCTCCCCTTTGTGGTTGAGACGGATGCGAGCAACCTCGGGTTAGGAGCAGTCTTGTATCAGCATCAGAAGGGTAGGAAGACCGTGATCGCGTATGCTAGTAGGCGGTTGAGAGGGGCTGAGAAAAACGATCGAAATTACAGCAGTATGAAGCTGGAGCTGTTGGCGCTTAAGTGGGCGGTCACTGAAAAGTTCAGGAGTTACCTGCTGGGGTCCAGATTCACCATCATAACGGACAATAATCCCCTCTGCCACCTCACGACTGCCAAGTTAGGTGCAATTGAACAACGTTGGGCTGCTCAACTTGCTGTGTTTGAGTTTGAAGTCAAGTATCGCCCTGGACGATGCAATACTGCAGCAGATGCTCTCTCGAGGAGATCAGGATCTGATGAACCAGATTCGGAAAGCGAAGACGCAGAGTATGATGGATGTGTGGCAATCTGTAACTCACTCAGGACAGGAACAGCTCTGGGACCAGACCTGTTTGCAGCTGGAGTCGAGTGCAGCAAAGTCAGACAGTTACAGGCATCTTTGGCAGGAGAAGATGATGTTGCGTATGAGAATACTCCCACTTTGCCAGGATATTCAAAGGCAGAACTTTGTCAGTTTCAGGAGTCTGATCCAACACTCCAGGTGTTCAAGAAGTTCTGGAGTCGGAAAAGGAAACCTACCAAGCAAGAGAGGTTGGGTTTGTCCAGATCCGTGCGTTCCCTGCTGAAACAATGGCCGAAGATTCAAGAGAAAGATGGTCTGTTGTACCGTGTGATTGACGACGTCCACATTGGAAAATGTCACCAGTTGTTGTTACCTACCTGTTTGACAGAGAAGGTCTTGAAGAATGTCCATGATCAGATGGGTCATCAAGGGATAGAGAGAACCTTAGGCTTGTTGAGACAGAGATGTTTCTGGGGTGGAATGTACGAGGATGTGGAACAGTGGGTGAAGCAATGTCAGCGCTGTGTGTTGGCAAAGATGCCGCAACCGAAGATTAAGGCACCATGGGCTTCATTCTTGGCTTCCCGACCATTGGAGGTGGTAGCAGTTGACTTTACGACCCTTGAACCAGCCACAGATGGGCGAGAAAATGTTTTGGTAGTAACCGATGTGTTTACAAAGTTCAGTCAAGCATTTCCCACCCGTGATCAGAAGGCGGAGACCACGGCTAAGATCCTCCTCAGAGAATGGTTCCTGAAGTATGGAGTGCCCCAACGCTTGCACTCTGATCAGGGCAGGAACTTTGAAAGTGTTGTGATTGCAGAGCTCTGCAAATTGTATGGAGTCAAGAAGACTCGTACAACGCCACATCACCCCCAGGGAAATCCTCAATGTGAGAGGTTCAACAGAACCATTCATGACCTCTTGAAGTCTCTCCCACCTGAAAAGAAGCGTAGGTGGCCGGAACATTTATCAGAGCTCATCTATGCATATAATGTGACGCCGCACTCATCTACAGGTTACTCACCGTACTATCTGTTGTTCGGAGTTCAGCCGCATCTGCCAGTCGACGCTCTGTTGGGACAGGAACCTGTAACCGATGATAAACTGGACTGGTTAAAAGTACACCAGGAACGTCTAAGGGATGCCCATGTTCGAGCAAAGGAATACGCTGAAAGGAAGGCTGTGGAAAGAGCACAACAGCATGAGGAGCAAGTGTACTGCCCAGCTGTAGAGATTGGACGGCATGTGTACCTGCGACACCGACCACTAGGAAGAAACAAGATTCAGGATGCATGGTCTTCCACCGTGTACAGAGTGTTAGAAGTTCAGGGGACCACATACACCGTGGAGCCTGTGGAAGGAGGTACAGTTAAGAGAGTGCACAGATCCAACCTCAGACCCTGCAATAATCCAGCCCCTATGCCCATGCCAAGGTGTCGGAGACCCCCTGTGGAGATGGTACCTACCTCAGTTTCTGAGTCAGAGATACCCTCGCTGGAGGCGGAGTGTGTTCTGGTGGAGGAAGTTCTGTGTCCTGGAGAGAGAGTGACAATGCTTCCAACAGCTGAACATGCAGAACAGCCAGTTGCTTGGTTCAAAGACTGTGTTAATGTTCAGACAGAAGTATCTGATGGGAATGGTGGTTGCTCAGGATCAGAGAGTCAGGAGATATCTGAGGATACGCTGGAGGTGACGCAAGTACCTATTGAGCCAGAAACAGAAAGTGTTCACTTACCTGCTGAGGATCCTGTTGTGAAACCTGTGCCTGCTCCTAGAAAGAAGAAAGAAGGACATGTTGAATCAGAAGTACCTTGTCCTGTGGTGCGTAGAACACCGAGAACAAATGCAGGAGTGCATAGTAACCCAGACCGATTACCTAAGTCTGTGTGCAATGCAGTATCTTTTAGTCCCGATGTGCTTTCCCAAGTGCTTGCCGGAATGGTTCTTTATACCACCGGGAAACTTCAAGGAGGACAAGATGATTAGTGTTGGTAGTCACCGAGGACGTTGACTAACAGCAGGGGAGAGTGTAACCAAGCGAAAAGTCACTGTCAATAAAGAGACAGATTACATGACCAGAGTTGTGCAATGCATAAATCATGTGTTTTCGTACTTTTGTCATGCACTGATGTGAGTGACACTGGCCCTTTAAGAAATGTGAATCTGAAGTGCCACGAGAGTTACGTAAACCGAGAGATTCACCGCGCGGGTTTTGGCTAGTGCTCACGCGGTTGTGAAGTATTGCTGATTAAATCAGTAACACTCGCGAAATATTGCGAAATATCCACCGTTAGTGAGTTGCGACCTCTTTCTCAGTGCTTTCGTGATTGGATGGCTGGGTATTGGTGGTGATTTCAGTCGAGACACATTTCTGTGAATTCCCTCGAAGCGTAAGTGATGAGATATCATCAATATCAGAGTGATTATGAAGGGTAATTTTGTGTATAATTGGATGTGTATCAGTGTCATTGATATGTGATTTAATTTTGTTGATTCAAGAGGGGAGAAAAGTGCTCCGTAGGCCCTCTGTGTGTTTCTGGAGTGAGCGTGACGCATCAGAAGGGAAATTGAGGTCATCATTCGCTGCGAAATTTGTTAATGCTGTGTAGAGTGATGATGAACCGTAAGTTTGCATTGTTTAATTTCAATTGTGCAGTTAACCAATGTTTATTCACTTACTGACAAAGTTGTGAAAGATATTGATTTATACTGAATGTGATTTTCTGGTTTTGTTTCGTGTGTTTGTCACTTAATCTGAGCAGTTTATTTGGTTTTCTGTGTTTACAAATACTATAATTGTGTGAATTTGTTTTCCAGAATGTGTGGCTGCTACCGTTGTCTATGTTGGCTAATGTTGTTACTGAGAACAAACAAAGAGTGACACAGTTGATTGTAAAAAGAAACAAGCTTTAAGTTTATATACCATCTTTATCTCTTCTACTTTCATCCTTATTTTGCATAGTTAATACTGCACTGCTTTCAGTGCAGTCTGGGAATAAAAAAACCCCGTTAATATTTTATCCTGTGTCCGGTGTCATCAGTGAAACGCATCTCGCCGGGCCACATATATATATATATATATATACACAGTGCATTCAGAAAGTATTCAGACCCCCTTCACTTTTTTCAATTTTGTTATGTTGCAGCCTGATACTACAATTGTTCATTTTTTCCTTTCATTAATCTACAACCCGTACCTCATAATGACAAAGTGAAAACATAATTTTAGAAATGTCTGTAAATTTATTAAAAAGAAAAAAACTGAAATATCACATTTACATAAGTATTCAGTGCTTAGCTGAAGCACCTTTGGCTGCAGTTAGAGCCTCGAGTCTTTTTGGGTATGACTCAACAAGCTTTGCAGACCTGGATTGGGGGATTTTCTGCCATTCTTCTTTGCAAATCCTCTCAAACTCGGTCAGGTTGGATGGGACCATCGGTGGGCAGCCATGTTCAGGTCTCTCCAAAGATGTTCGATAGGGTTCAAGTCAGGGCTCTGGCTGGGCCACTCTAGGACATCCACAGAGTTGTCCCTAAGCCACTCCTGTGTTGCCTTGGCTGTGTGCTTAATGTCATTGTCCTGTTGAACCTTCGGCCCAGTCTGAGGTTCTGAGGCTCAGTGGTGCACTGAGCTTTTCTTTTACTCTGACGAGTCTCCCAGTCCCTGCTGCAGAAAAACAGCCCCACAGTACAAGGCTGCTACCAGCACACTTTACTTTTGGGATGGTACTCTGCAGGTGATGAGCTGGTTTCCTTCAAACATGATGCTTAGAATTGAGGTTCATCAGACCAGAGTATCTTGTTTCTCAGAGTTTGAGGGTCTTTTAGGTGCTGTTTTGCAAGTTCCAAGTGTGTTTTCATGTATCTTCACTGAGGAGAGGATTGAGTTTGGCTACACCACCATAAAGCCCAGATCAGTGGAGTGTTGCAGTGAAGTTTGTTCTTCTGTAGGTCTCTCCCATCTGCATATCAAAGGGAGAGAACCAGAAAGGCGTAAGTGACATTTCACCAACTTTCCAGGAGAGACAAAACAAACATTTTACCATAGTTTGATCTAATTTTGTGTACTGATTTCAGTTGTTTATAAAAAATAAAAAAAGTACACTCATGGATGACAGTGCTTTTGCCAGTAGAAAGAGTTCATTAAGAGTTTGCATTTGACATATATATCTCCATTTCACCAAAAATGTCACTTACGCCCTTCTGGTTCTCACCCCTCGATATATGATCATGCAGCTCAACTAGAGTGACCATCAGGTTCTTGGTCACCAGTCTAGACAAGGCCCTTCTCCATCAGTTGCTCAGTTTGGCTGGGTGACCAGATCTTGGAAGAGTCCTGGTTGTGCCAAACTTCTTCCATTTGAGAATTATGGAAGCCACTGTGCTCTTGGGAACCTTCAGTGCAGCAGAAATTTTTTTTGTAGGCTTACCCAGATCTGTGCCTCGATACAATCCTGTCTCTGAGCTCTGCAGGCTGTTCCTTTGACCTCATGGTTTGGTTTTCGCTCTGATATGCATTGTCAGCTGTGCCCTTTTATAAAGAGGTGTGTGCCTTTCCAAATCATGTCCAGTCAATTTAATTTACCACAGGTGGGCTCCAGTCAAGGTGTAGAAACATCGCAATGATCAAGAGAAGTGGGAGGCACCTGAGCTAAATGTCAAGTGTTGTTGCAAAGGGTCTGAATACTTATGTAAATGTGATATTTCAGTTTTTTCTCTTTAATCAATTTACAGACATTTCTAAAATTTATTTTTCACTGTCATTATTAGGTACGGAGTGTAGATTAATGAGAAAAAATAATAATTTAAACAATTATAGTATCAGCATGCAGCATTATTGAAAAAAGTGAAGGGGGTCTGAATACTTTCTGAAAGCACTGTGTATGCCTGTATTATTCATACTGAAGACCCATACTGTGGCATATTTATATAACTATTAAAAAAAAAAAACTGCATTCTTTAAAAAAAATCACTAAAGAACGACATCTTTGATATTTACTGTTAAAAAATATTTGTAATATTAATAATAAAAGACTGTAAAAAATTCTAGGGTAAAAACCTGTCAACTGGTTAACAGCAAGTTCCCTCACTATACATGGTGAATAACTGTAATTGATCTAACGTGACATTTTAGGTAGTTTTACAGTTAAACACTGTTAAATGTACAGATTTTAGAAGTAAAAACTAAGTTGTCTTATAATTTTGCATTTGAAGGTATTTTGTTTAAATAATAATGTTATTTTTTGTTATCATTATGTAGGTTTTTATGTTACACAGTGTTGTTAAATTTGTTGCATTATTGTAGTGTCGTGTGTTACCATGATGGTTTATTTTTTACAGTGTACCACTTTAAACATAATTTGATTTGTGTCGCTCTAATCCTAATCTGCCGTACTAAGACAGATCCTTTTTCTGTGCCATTAATTAGCAGCAGAGCTGCAAACAGAGCCCTCATGAAAATATGAGGAAGAGTAGAATGAGATGGGATTAAGCTTTTTTTTTTTTCATTTGTAATTTGCCTCTTTTTGTCTCTATTTTGAAAATGGCAGATCCTAAATTTACCCCATATCAACTCTGAGGATGTTTTCCTCCAGTCTAAATCTCAAAGGTTCTGATGTTGCACAGCTCTGGGCTGTTTCCCAATCCAAATGTGAGATTTAATGAGTCATAAAGCAGAAGTGAGGTGGACCGTACACTCGGCATGTCCCAGGTTCATTAAAATGACCAAGACAAACAATGAATTATTGATGTAGGGGCCGAGCGTTCCAAAATAATGTTTTTGTGGATCTCTCGCCACAATATCCTCGAGGTCTAATTGTATGGACACTTATTTCCCACAGCAAGAACGGCAGTTTTTTCTTAGCACGAAAACTAAAGGCTGTTTTGTTACATGTTTCCATGTCTACTGCATAGACTCTGACATTTGGTGTAAAGTGATACTCATGGTCTTTTTGCCTACAGCGGTATGTCAGCACGGATGCAAACACGGAGAATGCGTGGGACCCAACAAATGCAAGTGCCATCCAGGTTATACAGGAAAAACATGCAACCAAGGTAAGTGCTAAAGTAAAAAATAAACATTTGAAAATGTGATATAAAACTGCATTTAACAACTTTTTTTTTTTTAAAAAAGAAAAGAATATTATAAACAGTACTGTAAATACGCTTCTTTTCAATGTAATTTTTTACATTTTATAAAATTTTTCTTTCTTTTGTGTGTGTGTGTGTGTGTGCTTTCGTGAAGTATAAGCAGTAGAGCATAAATATAAACCAACCTGGTCTCATGGCATAAATGTACCTGGGGGCACTTTTTAGTGAGACCGTTTTTATGTACCTTACTGCACGTTTCTGCCGCAGCTTCAAAGAGAAATGTCCACTGAGTGGCGCTAAAACACGGGTTCAATACGTAAACCCTGGCACGTTTTTATTACGTTGATATAGGTACGTATTGCTGTGTTTTTATTACGTTGCTTCAGGTACATATTGCGGCGGTTCGGAATTCAAATATTTGGGGACCGTCGCTAAAAATTAATGCTCTATCGTGTTGGAAAACCCAACCCTAAACCTACCCGATAGTGTTGACAAATGCAAAACTGATATAAAAACGCATTAGTTGATGCAACCATGCTATTTGAACTTCCTTATATGCATTTTGAACCGTTTTGTCGAACCGTAGTTACACAGGATTTGAACCGGAGCTCCCCGCCTCTCAAGTAGGGTAGAGTGGGGTAAAGTTTATTCTAATATTTGGATTTTAGATTTAAAAATTACCTCAGGTTAGCATCAGGTAGCTAATTAGCTAGCCAGTTAGCATCAGCTAACAAAATGTTTCAAATAGGCTATTATAATTTTGTAACTCATTGATTATATTCTTTTAAATTTTAAGCTAAAACTGCCTATACTCTGATTTTGCTGTAAATGTTTAAAGCAAATTGTTTTGTCAGACTGGGGGGGCATTTTACGGTGGGGTAAAACGCCCCCTTTGGTACAAATTAAATTTTTATTAAAAATCGAATAACTTGAAAACTCTGGACATTTTTCATACTTGGTTTATAATTTATGCCATTGTGACTAAAACTATGATAACTTTTTCGGACACATTTAACTTTTGTTTCCCCAGGTACATTTATACCATGAGACCTGGTAGATATAAACACATATTTATTTTTTTTTAAATATATTTTTATTTTTTATTTTTGGTCTGTGCAGCTGCTGTTAACCTTGAAATTGCAAGTCAAATTGACCTGCCAACATCAAAATTTTGCATGCACATATGCATATGCATGTAAAAACTTTGCATGCATGTTCATGATTTTAAATGAGAAATTGTCACAAATTTTTCAACAACTCAAATTGACCTGCAACATAAAACGGGTTAAATCAGCCTCTCTAATACAAAGCACCAATTTGTCACTTGCATTATTTAAAAGCCTCTGGATGTGGATGTCACCCTTTGGCTCTAGACAGAACAATGTATTGGCACTAATGGGCTTTTGTATTGAGTCGTATAGTGATTCAGGATGTGAGGTTTCCCTTAAGCAGATAATATCTCAATTACTGCCCTAAGAACCCTGCACTGAAAATAAAACGGAGCCAGGGGACTAAATTCTGTCTGAAGTTGTCTCATCAGAAGAACGCTGGCGTCTGAGATAACCCCTGATTTAAAAACGGCACATTTCCATTTGAGAGGAGAAGGCTGGGAGACTTAAACAGAGGAATCTGTGCCCTTGGAAGGCAAAGGGAGAAGGTGTAATTAAAAGACGGGAAGGAAAGGCAAAACAATCCCCTCTGGAATGTGGAATAGAATCTTTTCGATTTTCCCTTGCGTCATGGTTTCATGTCAGGTCGATTGCCTTGCTGCACCGGGTGGAAATGTTTTCTTTTTTCGTGCGTTTCTATCAGCTTTGCTGGGCTCCTGTGGCAAGAGCGATTAAAAGAATCAGATGGTTTTTAGAGGTAATGACAGATGATTGTCATGCCGAGGGCTTATTTGTCTTGCATGTTCAAAACTTTGACAGGTGCTGGTTAGCGCGGACACCTGGGTAGCATATTAAAATCATCAGTGCAAATAATCAAGCCTTTAATTTTCGGTGTGACTGACTGAAGTGTTTTTTCAAGCCGCTAAGTGGTTTTGTTTATTGCAATTATCTGTAGCAAAACAATCAGCATGCAAATTCAATTATACCACACAAGATGCCCAATCACTTGTATTTCAAAAGATTATGTAACAATTGCTAATATTATTCTTTTTTTTTTTAAATCCTGTGTGAAATTATAGTTGATACTTTGGGACGTTTGATCCTAGCAATGCAATGATTACTGAAAGCTCTCCAGAACAAGCATTTCTAGTTAATGATTCATGCAGTATAATATCTATAGCTAAAATACCAATATAAATGTAAGTGCACACTCAGCCCTGATTTATTAGGAGCACAATTGCATGAACACCTTTTATGTGTGATTTACTATAAAATGCAAAAAGTAACATAGAAATAGGTTGGATTTTGCATGTTAAAATGCAGGGGTTTTATATTTAACTAAAACTGAAACTAAAATTAAATAAAACAAAATCATTCAAATAAATTATTAATTGGGACCCCCTTGAAAACGAGATGATGCATCTCAAGGGGTTTATCCCAAAGTATAAAATTTGTTGCAATTAAAATGAGTAATTAAAATAAATTACTTGAAATAAAATAATTATATATATCTTCTTCTTTCTTTCTTTTGTGCGCTATCAAACTTGCACATTTCATACATAAACCAGGGTCTCAGTGTTAAAAGGATCCGCCATGAGTGATTAGTGTGCAGATAAACCACAAGGAGAGCTGAACAGAAATAATGATAAAGAGCTTAGTACTAAATCCATGGCAATGAGGTGGGATAACACCCACAAAGTTAAATAACCAAATCAGGATTTAAAGGTGATGCGTGTCATTGTTTCGATCTTAAAATACTTTCACCTATCCCAGTTTAACATGCAAAGACAAGCATGTAATTTTTAATTTGAAGACATTTCTTTAGTTGAATATTGGTTGACATTTGTCGTCTTGATCTTTAAAGACACACAGATCTCCCTCAGAAGTTCATGCAACTCAGACTCTATCTACAGCCTGAAAAATGCCATGAAGAGCATCTGTAATAAAGCAATAAGACACAAAAGGCTGTGATTTTATCAGTACATCATAAAATGATGCAGTTCTGACTGTAAATTCTGATTGGGTGAATTGCGTTTAAAGATGTTGCAAACTTCATCAGCATAACGAAAATATGTTTATGGTTGCCACTACTCAACTGATGTGTGGAATCTTAACCATTAATTGTATAACATAGTCATAATCATATTTTTTTTGCAATTAAAGCACGATTAGCATTCGGCTCCTTTGATCTGCTTGATTTTGTCAGCGGTTGTTCTTCACTGTAACATCACTGTCATGGAGATGATATGAGGCAGATGGGCATCTTTGCCCAGAACAAATAAACTCATTAAAGCACTAATCCATTTAGGAGTGAAGTGACACAGAGCTGCATTCGGCTCTCCGTGGATCAAATCAATTTAATAAGATGCTAATTTTCAGCGGGGGTCTCTGTAAATGAGAATCTGCTTACCTGCTGTTCCCAAGGCCTGTCAGGAATCCATTACGGGGCATCAAGTATTGTAAAATACTTTCAGACATGAAGATGGATATGCTTTTTGGTGAACGCACATCTAACAATGCTACATTAAATGCTCATTTTACTAAAAGGATGGTTCACTTGAAAATTCTATCATCATTTACTCATCTTTAAAGTGCCCCTATCATGGGTAATGAAAGGTTCGTATTTTGGTTTTGGGAGTCCCCAACAACAGGTTGACATGCATGCAAGGTCAAAAAGCACTTCATTGTCTTATAATATACATTTATTTTTACCTTACTTGCTCAACGACTCCCAAACGATTTGCTCAACAATTCATTTTTCCAAATCCCTCCTTTGCGTGACGCTAATCTGTGGTGATTGGTCCAATTGGTCTCATTTTCATTTCATCTCGCCTGCAATGGCTGTAAAGCAGTGTTTGTGAGTGCAGAGCTGCTTTGTGTACAGCGTTACCGGGGAAACAGCTATTTTTAATGCTCCAATAGCAGCACCTAGTGGCAAATAATGAATTTGCATTTTCATTCAGACCAATGCAAAAAGACCAACAAGTGGGCGGGCAATATGCTAATGTTTCATGTTGATGTCATCATGAATCGGCTTGTGATTCGTTGTAAAAACGACTCGTTTCAATGATTCAGAGTTGACTCTTTCTTTTGAGAGACAATAACTTTATACACGGTGCACTTTCATATTTAAAACTTTGCAGGATGTTTTCATTCACTTAGAGCTGTGTTACACTCTGCATGAAAGGTCATTTTCAAAAATCCATAATAGGGGCACTTTAAGTTGCTCTAAACCTGTATGAATTTATTTCAGCTGTTGAACACAAAAGAAGATATTTTAAAGGAGATCTACAGTATTATGCCCCTTTTTACAATGTAATATAAGTCTCAGGTGTCCACAGAATGTGTCTGTGAAGTTTCAGCAAATACCCCACAGATCATTTATTATATAATTTAGAAAATGCCTATTTGGAGTGGAAACAGAAACACGCTGTTTTTGTGCATGGCTCTTTAAATGCAAATGAGCTGCTGCTCCCCACCCCCTTTTCCAGAATAGGGCTGTGCCTTTACAGCTCGTACCTCAGATACTCTATTCTGCTCTCATCTCCTCTGAGACTGGGACTCTAAATAGTGTTCAGTGCTCATCAGTGCAGCCAAAGACAGAACAGTTAGCATGCATTGCTTGATCCTTCGTCATGGCGTTAGAACTGGTACACCGTTGTCGCTTGCGAATACCAAATGGCATCTTATTATAATAAGATCAACCTTTCCATGTCACGGGTGAGAGAAATCTGAGCAGCTCGTTTTTTTCACAAGCTTGCAGAGAAAGGCTTACCAAACAAATTTCTTTTTCATGTTTTCTGGATTGGTAGATTGTGTCACTTAAACATGGAAAAAGTCAGATTTTCATGATATATATATATATGTAGAAAAAAATACTATGGAAGTCAGTGGGTACCATCAACCGTTTGGTTACCAACTGTCTTCAAAATGTCTTCTTTTGTGCTCAACAGAAGAAACTCATACAGGTTTGGAGCAAGTGGGGGGTGAACGAATGATGACAGAATTTTCATATTTGGGTGAACTGCCACTTTAAAAAGAGCATTTCATTGAGCTTGTGCTGTTAGCAATTATTTTTAACATCATGCATAAATTGTCATGACTACCTGACAGATATAACTAAAATAGATGCTCCAAAATAGTCTCTTGTCAAACTTTAAGTAATTTGGCAAAATTGTAAGATATCTTATTTGC